>DWEI01006307.1:0-10187 GCA_018245875.1 Mysoria ambigua | reverse complement strand
TAACCGGTGAATCGTGGGAATGTTCTGCATTCCTCTGCCTACCCCTTCGGGGATTACAGGCGTGAAGTTACGTTAGTTACGTTAGAAATGATCAAAAACTGTTGATGAAAATATAAATAAATCTTTTAATACCTCTTATTATTAAAACAAGTAATATAATCGGTGTTATACACAAAATTCGTTTCCTCCACATAGTTATAATCTACAGTACACAAATAAATCTTAAATAATATACATGAGTGATACAAGCAACACAACAAAACGAAACGTTATAACAGGAGTTAATTTAATATATATCATAGGTGTGGCAAACTGGCAAATATTCAACACTTGATGCTACTACGATGTTGCCAGAAATTATTTGCTATAAAACTTTATTAAATCTCCAAGACAAGAACGTAGGATGTTGATTCTTTCCGAAAAAGATCAATCTTTGAATCGATTCGAATAACAACTTAATGAATCGTTTTACAAAAAAATCAAGGTATATGAAATCGATTCTCAAAAACTCAATCTTTTTTTCTAGTTTGCGTTTACAATGTAAATATAATTCAATTTGATTATAAACAAGATAGATATTATAATTAACGATCCTTTATCAGTAAAATCATGTAATTCTATAATAAAAATTATTTTTATTACCGTATCAAAGAATAAATCAGGCGTTTTATATCTGACATTTTTTTATGTTTCAGTTACTAGTAAAGAAAAAATGAAAATGTATCTTATAAATAAAGAGTTAAAAGTTAGAAACATTTGTCAAGCCTATTGTAATCCAAGCGGTTCCGCTCATCACTTGCGATATTTTCAACAATTGAACCTTTTTTATTAAAGAGAGGCGAAGAATACTAAACACACAACCATCTCGCGAGTTCTTGAGTAGTTAACTCTAACCGACAGCACTCGTATAATTCAGGCACACTCAGCTAATTATATAAAAAAAAATTGTACGGTTTATGCTAAAACAGAAAAAGTCGAAAGTCGATTAATTGGAAAGTCAAAAATATGTTAGTCTTAAAGAAGTTTGTATACCTTTACTTTTACGAGATGCACATGAAGTACGAAGCGCAGGCAGCTAGTCTTGGGCTTTGCGAACTAGTTCATCGATTATCTCGCTCTTAGGACGTTACACGGTGGCCGGTGCCGGACCGTAGACATGTGTCCAACCCCTTAGACGACACGATGCATGCACAAAAATGCGGACAGTAAAATAACATAATATTTATTCATATACATATCTATAAAAATAAAAATGAATCGATAAATGTGTTGCTAAGCGCAAAGCTCAAAAATAGTTGAATCGATTTCGCTAATTCTTTTTTTATAATATTCCTTGAAAAATGAGGAAAAAATTGCATACAAAAAAACACTTAAAATATTCCCATACAAAATACTCATAATAATAAGAACTTAAATGTAAATTTGAACTTTAATACTATATCATAAAGTTTAACAGTGACTATTAAAAAATAAGTTTGTATTTCATATTTTATTTCTTGACATACTACCTAATGTAATTGTTGACCTACCAACTTGTTTTTTATTTTACTACCTGACCCGTTGCCCGAACAGAATAAATATTAAACAAAAAAAGAATAGACTGTTAGTATGAAGTTCGCCGGGTCCACTAGTATACAATGCAAATATTTCGATGTACATTACGAAAGTCAATGAGAGTTTAATTTTCATTATAAAGTAGACATTATTTAATGAAAAACACGAGAAATTTTTAATAATTGACTACTGCTAGTAATTATTTTTGGGGGTCGAAAAATAAAAAAACATATTGGTAATTATTAACCTACGTTAGCTTCATTTTTGATTATGAAATATTGAAGTATTTTAATATTCCTTAAAATACGGAATTTTTGAAATGTTATAGAGTTGCGGTATATGTAAAGGTAACCGATTGTACTATTTGCCATTTGACGCTCATAAAGGTTATACAAATAATTTACACTAAAATTTACCGGTAAACTATTTTACCGGTAGATTGTACTGTGGAAATGTTAGCAATGTTAGTGTAATTACTAAAATTTTACGTTACTACACCGATTGTAGTCATAGGGATATTATTTAATAGATTGAGTAGGGAGTCATAGTAGGTGAGTTTGTATTAAGTGAATATTTCGCATTGATAGTTAGAGAAAGAACATGTTGGTCTTCTTCATTATTTGACGCGCGAAGTTACTGACCGACACGATAATTTAGACAGAAAGAAACGAATACCAAATTCATCTTACTATGAATGACACGGCTTCTTACTTTAACGCGCCTACTTTTCATAAATAATACGTATATGCTTGTGGTGTAGTTATAATATTGGTATTATAAATATAAGAATGACTTTTAAATATTTGTTTTCTGGCTAACGATTATGTTGGTCTGAAATAAATAATTATAAAGAATGATTGGTAACACTGGCTCCCAGTTCGTCAGCAAAGAACACGGATATCAGATATATGGTTTGCTGTCATTTTTGTACGGAACGGAACGCCGACTTAGAATAGGCTGTGGTCTGTAGAGTTGGAAATTATGTGTGCGTGAAAAAGAATTGAGCGGCCTGAGTTATTTGTGTATTTATGACTGCTTATTACTAAAATCACAGACTATTAATCGCAATAAAATGAGGTGTATCGTAACGAACATGTCCGGTCACAAATTATCAGCTATAATTTTATTATTGGTACGTAATATGTTAAAAATGCACGACCCCTGAAATTGGTACACGTACATAGAATTCCGACGAGATTTTATGCTTTAAATTGAATAATTAATTGTTGTACAATTGTGGAAAACTTGTGTTACAGATTTGTCACAGTTTTTACAATCCAACCGATAGCGGTGCGGTGCAAATTACACAGAGCAACTTGGACATGGTGTTGGGTAAGCTTTACTTCTATTGTTTGATTATAAATCGGGTACTTGTGTGAATTGTACTATATTTGCTAACATTGTTTTCAGCGTCCAATGAGGTCGTGTTTATTAATTTTTATGCGGAATGGTGTAAGTTTAGTAACATGTTAATGCCAATATTCGACGACGCTGCGGACGAAGTGTCAAAGGCCGGTTACGATCCTGGCAAGGTGGTAATGGGCAAGGTCGATTGTGACAAGGAATCTGGTATCTCCAACAGGTTCTTTATAACCAAGTACCCAACTTTAAAACTTTTCCGCAATGGACTACCGGCAAATAAAGAATACAGAGGTATTTTTTCATCTTTATAATAAAGAGTAAAACTTATTTTATAAGGCATTAGTATCATCAGTTCTCAATTATACAGTAACAGCACCACAAGTACAACTTTGTATGCTGTAAGTCAGTAGCTTTTGTGTTATAGGTTTTAAGTTTAAAGAATTTAGTACATAAAAACAGAGGTTAAGGATGCTTGCTATAATTTTTCTTTTAATGAGAACTTTATATGAGTCACTAACTTAAGTATAATAATAAGTTTTACTTTTATTGGGTGACAAAAGGAAGTATTCATTGATTTAGCATCTTCAGTATAAAACAATTTAATAAACAATATGTTTTTGTTTTAAGAAGATCTATCTGCTTATATTAATGCTGTTCACACTATGATCAATAGTTCATTTTAAATGTGACATGAATTGTGCATTCATATATTCATATCTATTACAAATAATCAGTAAAATGTTACAATTGAACTTATTTACCGATTAACATGATGACTATTGTAGATTTATAGATATTATTAATAAAAAAAAAATTGAGGGATTTTATATATATTTCATTACAAGATTAAATGACTATTTAAATTTTCATTCATTCATTATTATTTTTATTTAACTTTTTTAGTGTTTTAGTTTTTAGTATCTTTGTTTAATTTAAAATCTCTGTTATATCTAAAACTCTGGACTATTGTTTTGGTGTAACAATTTTCCATTAAAGCACATATTCCAATGGGGCTTTGTAACCAAAGGACTTATTGTCTTTTTAAATCTGAATAACAAATTTATTTTAAAATATGTCAATCTGCTATAGGCATATTTATGATAGCCTCTTTTAATGTTCAAATCATATATGTTATGATTTTAATAACACAGCTTATGTATTATGAGGTGATATGTGGTTACAATATTGTACAAATGAAGTTTATTTGTTCAGTTGCTTTGTGAAATATTCTTATAACACCAGTCGCCATATTACACTTATTATTTACAACATGTCATTATTTATAAAAAAAGCTGTGATTTTAAAAAAATATGTACAAAAATTTTGTCCTCTTTTCTCTTTCCCTTAATATAATTCTGTGTATAAATTAATATTGAATATATAATCGGAGTCTGGATATGTGCCCCATGCTTGGTAATAGGCTTATCACCTATTCTATAGTGGGATGTAAACATAAATGTTGAATCGTGGGAATGTTCTGCATTCCTCTGCCTACCCCTTCGAAGATTACAGGTTTGAAGGTACATTTAATAATTATAATATCTTGGGAATCTCCAAATGTGACCACCTGATCCCAAAGTAAGCATCAGGAGAGCTTGTAGTATGGTAACCAAACAACTGTTAAACTACACATATACATATAAATATGTACATAAATAAATATTTTTTTGTACTCAGACACAGAACAAATACTAGTTCTCATCACATAAATATTTATTCTGAGTATGAATCAACGAACAACCCCTGGCAAAACAGTCAGGTTCATTAACCTCTGCACCAACAGGCCATTCTAAACTGTGTTAAAACAAGCTAAAAATTAATTGAACCCTGTGTATTTTTGAACGAATATTAATTTATTTCAGGTCAAAGATCAGTTGAAGCCTTTGCAGAGTTCATAAAGAAACAGTTGATTGATCCAATTGTACAGTTTGGATCTATTAGAGAACTACAAAACTTGAGTGAGGAAAAACGACACATTATTGCATACATGGACAGAAGAGATCAACCAGAGTATGATGTTCTGAGGAAAGTTGCAGCGAGCCTCAAAGAGGAATGTCTTTTCCATGTTGGATTTGGTGAAGCATCGCAACAAATGCACCCTCCTGGTTAGTATTTAACAATTAGACTGTCTTCTTTTTTGACTTTTTTTATTTAGTTTATACTATTTATATTTTGTTCCTTGTACAATACCATTATTTGAGTTTAGTAATATAAAATTTTTGATATTAATTAACGTTACATTCAATACATGAATCATATTATTGGTGTAATTGACTGTAATATTTTTCAAGTGTGATTTGACAGTGTGTCAAGACATATCAGTCTTATCAATTTTTTTCCAAATTATGTGATTATTTAAAAACAGTAACATGGAGCATGTAAGCGGGAAAATTTGATCTTAAGGTAAATTATTCTTGATAAAAAAAATTGTATACTATACACTGTCGGTATTGATCTCTAAGTTGATATAGTTGCCCTTGAACTAGACTTCTGGAAGGTCATGTGCTCTTTCTTAAGACTTTATCTGGTAAATGTTATGTATGTCACCAAGGTTTTCTTCATATCCACATTCTTTATTCAACCTATATTTCTTCAATACAAAAGGAAAAATTTACTTTTAATGTAGACATTTTATTGGGTGGACAAATACTTGTGTTTATGCACCTCTACTATAATAGAACTGTTTGTTTTTTTTGAGAACATGCACATGAATTCCGTGATGATGAATTTGGCTTTGGAACAAAAGAGTTCTATATTTCCTATCTTCTCTCTGTGCCCCTAATACAGTAGCGAAAAAAAGATAGACTGGTCTCAGCTTGGTCACCTAGAACTACCTATATTTTTCCTATATGAATATAATGTGATATAGTTAGAACAGAAAAATGTGTATATTATTTGTTGGCTACAATCATGAAACAGATGTTGAATATATAATTTTTAGTTTGTAGAATATATTTGATCTTCATTTGTCACTCTTTGTTGGCAATAGGATTGTCAAAATCAGGAAAGCTAAAGTGATTCAATATTTGCCAATTTGTTCTTTTTTATTTTTATGTATGTTAAACAAAATATAGATTAGATAAGAGAGTTCTTTTATTATATTGACTATTATGGCCTACTAACTGTTACTCGTAACTTTGCTCACTTTATATGCATGTATTAATAAGTAAATACACCTTTCTTTATGTAATTGTCTGCTACCCTCTCTGTTTGTTTTTCTATTTGATTTTGCACTTGATTCCTTACTGAACTCACTGCCTAATTATGAAGCTTATCAAAACTTTAACAGTTGTTTTAGAAAGATATGAACAGACAAAAACATTGAGTAAGTATTCTTATGAATTTGGTAGTCAATGTGACTTTATTTTAAAATCACTTATATCTCCTTTAATATTAAGAACATATTTATAAGTAAAGCATTATATCAAATGTGTGTTCAGATTGTTTATTTTTAGTTTGTGGTTTGTTCAGTTGTCTTCTATACAGTCAGAATTCTTAATTATTTTAACCTACAACTTGATCTACTGCGAATCAACATGGTCATTGCCAGGTTTCCTATCATGTGGTGTGCTTATATGGAATATTGTTAATAAACAAAAATATTAACAGCTTATTATTAAATATAACAATAAAAATCCTCCCATACTTCTCTTGTAATTTTTTTCTAGCGGGAACAAACATCACAGGTAGGCAAAATACTCTGGATTTTATTTCCAGGTTAGGCAAAATATTACTGGGTTCTTTCTTCGGGTTCGAAATTTCCAGTAATAGCATAGAGCATCGATTTATGTTTGGTGTATGTCAATGTAAATATGTAATAAGCCACCAGTTATTTCTGTTATTTGGCCTTTATTTCATTCCTATGTTTCCTTCCTTAACAGATTTATAATAAATCCATATTAATTCCATTAATCTTCCAGGGCAACCAATCATTGTATTCCGAACGGATAGAAAAACATCTACGGAACCTGATGAAACTTTCCACGGTAACATGAATAGTTTTGATGAGTTACATATATGGGTGACCGAGAAATGTATTCCACTAGTTCGAGAAATTACATTTGAGAATGCCGAGGAACTCACAGAGGAGGGTTTGCCATTCCTAATCCTCTTCCATCACCCAGATGATACTGAAAGTGTTAAGAAATACAAAGAGATAATTGCAACGGAACTGATATCTGAGAAACGTAAGTTAGAACTGTGATATATTTTAGATGTTGTGTGTTTTAAAGATGGTCCAATCTGTATATAATGCACTATCATTTTAAATATTGTAGTTAAACCAAAGAGGAATATAAGGAAAAGGTAAAAAATTTATAACAGCTACTGCAAAATATTTTAATAGACTTTAGTATCCTTCTTATAGATGTTGATAATAATATTATTCTTACAAAACTGTAACTCCATAAACTTGTTAACAAATTTAATCTGATCAAATACACAATTACCATAATATGCTGATGTTATGGCAGTAGTTAAATTATGGTCTTCCAATGAATATGACAGGAAAACAAAATGCTTTGTTTTATGTTAGTCTGATTTGGAACATAGCACAGCTAAATGTCCTGGCTGTTAATAGACAACAACACAAGTGGTGTGAACAGCTCTACATCTCCTAAATATATTTTATGAACATATCTCCTCAGGGGTGGCTTATCTCCAGCAGTGAACTACAATAGGCTGAAAATGATGATGTTTTGAAACATTGCTTCCTAATGAAGCTACAAATTTCCATGTAAAATATGGTAGCTCTTTTGAATATTTATGAGTTTTTAACATATCAATCTTGCAATTTAACCTGATATATTTTTGTAGATATGTAAGTTCATTAGGGTTTGAATAACATTGAAATTATTGCAGATTAAAGTTTGCCATTTTATTTTCAGACAAAGTGAACTTTGTGACTGCGGATGGTGTCAGATTCGAGCATCCACTACACCATCTAGGCAAGATGAAATCGGATCTCCCAGTAATAGCCATAGACTCGTTCAGACACATGTATGCATTCCCCGATTATAAAGAAATGGATAAGCCTGGAAGATTAAAGCAATTTCTTAATGACTTGCATTCTGGTAAATTGCATAGGTAAGGAAACATTTCAATAGTTTGCATATTATGTATATGATACTACTTTGGGAACAACATTGTAAAAAATATTTACTTTAGGAAACATGAACTAATAGTATAAACAGTTTTACATTTGCTGTGCTATATTTCTGTTATTACAAAATGCCTACTTTACATGTTTTATACAGGGAGTTCCATTATGGACCTGATCCGCGGATAGAGACAGATGAAATAAAAGTCACCACTCCACCGGAGTCAACATTCAAAAAACTAGCGCCATCAAAGAACAGATACACATTGTTGAGAGATGAGTTATAAAATTTATTTTTCTTAGCATATATTATGCAAATTATTGTCAGTGTGTCCAAGAATGATATCTTTTAACCCTCTGTGTGCACTTCAGTGAATTGAGATGATTCTTTGTGTGCAATGTGAAGTCTATTTCTGTCTGAATAATATGCATTTTGTTTGTACCACTGTTTCACTCTGCATTTTATAGTAACTTTTAATAATAAAAATGAGTATTGCTTTATTTAAAGCTTACATAAAAAAATTAGGTATGTAACTGTTCCCTTCAGAAAACTTAGTTTTGCAATAAAGGTTAACATAACAATTACCAAGTGTTAATCATACTTAGAAATGTTTTATAAACGAAATTCATGGAAATATGCATTAGGGGAGTTGAATGATATCAGGACACACTAACTACTACTTGGGAGTATTCATGTTACTGCTTATGTAATATCTCACTTTATTTGTATTGTTATAGTTTTCAAAATTTTGTTTTCTTCTCCCTTATTTATTTCTGTTTCATTTATTAGCTAAATATAATTTGAGACACTTCTGATAACAAAAGTTGTTCTCTTGTGAAAACTCATTTTAATGTCTATATATTTTTTATTATTGTTTCCAGCCGTGTGATACATTTTGAACTTGTTGCTTTTTTAGAACGTGCACACCTTTGCTTTTCTGTTAAGTTTTATTACTATTAGTTTAATAGTCCAAGGGTAGATAAAATAGGGTTCTGTTCCATCTGTGACTTAAATTATACTTCACTTAGCCAAACATGGTCGTTGTTTTAGTAAACATTCTCTTGTTATTCAAGCAAAAAGTACATAGGATGGAGCTTTCCTAACCATTATTCACAATTACTTTTTTGTTCTGTAAATTTTTGACGAATTACTAAATAATTTTGCTCAATGAAGCTGAAGACATAGAGGGCAACATTTCAGAAAATCTCAGGTGGTCCAGCGCCGATATGGTATTTTAAAACATGAGTTTATCACTAGATTTACTGAGCCAAGTTCTCTCATTTAAAATAATAGGCAAAAAATATTTTACATATAAACTGTTTCTGAAATACATTTTCTGCCAAAATTTGTATTGCATTTAGCCTTTTGTCCTCTTATATAAATTCCTCTTGAATTTCAAATGATTCAAATTCGTTTAGTCTATAAATCTAGTGTTAAATATATACATTAAATAAAAAAATAAGGGATATTAGATAGGTTGTATGTAGAATGTACAACATGGTCCAGAAATGTTTTGTATTTTTACAAAAGGAATAATTGTAAATAAATAGTGACTTAGGATGCGACCGTGTTTAATTTTATTTCTTTTCTCTTTTGTTTATTTAATCCTTACTAAGGCGATGTAGTTAGATGGAAATTTATGCGAATACATTACAGTGTATTGAACATTTGAATGCAAAATAACTGTGTGGCACATTGTGTTGCCTGTAAGTAATGTTAAATTGCGCATTACACATGGAAAATACATTCATTATCTATTATCGTTGTCGATTCTTCCATATTTTTATATGAATATTTTGTTATTTATTTCAAAGTAACTTGTGGTAACATGAAACAGTTTTATGTGAGGAGGGTACTCTGAATCCTTCGTTTTTCTCTCACCCAGTAGTATAATATGATAAGTAATTTTATTTACTTAATACTAAAATATATTTTATTGTACGTTAGGCACCATACAAACATATGAGGCATTCCGTTATGTATAACTCAAAAAACTCCAAGCTTTTTTCATTGTGCACGGATATGATAGAATTTGCGATATAAATTTCTTGGGAAAACAGAAGTTATTTATGAATTGTATCAGTTCATAATATTTTGTAAATGATTAAGATTATAATGTTAATTAAGCTTTGGCCTACGTGTCCTATATTTTCATAATTTTATTACTACATA
>DWEI01006306.1:0-10187 GCA_018245875.1 Mysoria ambigua | reverse complement strand
ACATTTACAAATAAAAGGTTACATATACAAGGTTCTTAACATTACTTTTGCTTACGAAAATATAAAACAATAACAAAAAATATCCTTAATTCCTAGACATGGCTACTAGTAGCACTTTCCGCCAGTCAATGCTCGGGGAATAATAAAAAATTAGGTCAGGTACAAAATGGAGAGAATAAATACTCGTACCCAAATTTCAACCTATGGGCTCTACGCCAAATTTCAACAAACGTGGTTTTTCGTTAGCATGAAAATATAATAGGCGGTCAGACAAAATTATCTTCGCATTCATATTCTGAACATGGACTCATTCAGTCTACGTATATCCCAAACAACAAGTTTTGACATAAAAACATAACAAAGCAGTTTTTAAATCATGTTTATACCAATTATACGCGTATTGAATGTCGTTGATGCACGTACATATATAGTATAACTATAGATTTGATTTTAGTTTAACTAAGAACTACTTTCCATTAATCTAAATAGTTTTAAATATTTGGTTACGTTGTTATACGCTTCATGTGTTACCACTGTTGAAAATCCATGAAGAAAATCCGTTGCCCCCAAAAAATATACAATAAAATTATTTTTATATATTTTGTTTCCAAAAGGGCTGTTATGTTTCGGATTCTTCGAGTAAAAAAATATTTTCAATTTTTCTTGCTTCTCTTCAAAGGAAGCTTAGAGCGCCGTTAAGACATGAAGCTCGTTATAAAAATATTTCGTTGCAATTATTTTTAGACCGCCACGATAATCTAAGAGCATCGCCCACAAAGCCGCTAAATAAGGCTATCGTTCACGCACAAGTGAGGAACTAAAAGATATCAAATGACATTTTGACTAATCAAATAAGCGTTATATTTAATTAGGCTCCATTCGGACTGTAAAATTGTAAATGGCACTTTTTTTAAGAGATTCAGCTTAAGGGATGTCGAAGACAGTGAAAAAGAAGAAAATTACAAATAAGACACTTATGAAACACGATGGAAAGAAAATCAAATTCACCGCCTAAATGTGTACATGAACGGTTTATTTTTATGGAAAAATACAAGAAATAGTAAATTATAGAATATTAATACATTTACAGTCAGACCAATAGCAACAACGGAGCAGAATCTCTGAATAAAGATCATTCGATTACTTTGAAGTGGAGTTTAATCGTAAAACAAGGGGTGACGGGAACGGCCCTGGTTCCAATTTGTATTTATAGATACCTCAGTCTGTGCAAGTTGATAAAAAAGTTGAAAGAATATTACTACTTCTTTATAATAGTACCCCCACACCTAAAAAAATCGCTCTTCAAGAAAACAGTCTTTTCACTTTCTTGCTAACGGTTGGTATTTACAGCCATTTGTAAATATCGTATTTT
The DNA here is from genome assembly GCA_018245875.1 of Mysoria ambigua. Classification (NCBI taxonomy): domain Eukaryota; kingdom Metazoa; phylum Arthropoda; class Insecta; order Lepidoptera; family Hesperiidae; genus Mysoria; species Mysoria ambigua. The sequence goes on along the minus strand of DWEI01006306.1, from coordinate 8,815 downwards.
CTGAGTGTTAGTTCTTCTCCTAAATCTTTTTAATTTGAGTACAACTCGTGTCAACAGTAAAACGATAAAAAGGCCGGTAATGATAATTACCTCTTTCTATAACTTATTTAGCCTTAAATCTATGAAAGACAAGTCACTGGATAGTTAGTTTTCTTTATGAAAAAGACTATGATGATCGCCATGTAAGCTTGCGGTCACCTGTTATTTAGAATACTATAGCATTAGAATTATTAATGTTGGAGGCTCTAGAGAATACTAGTTGTTAATAAGACTGTGAATAAGACCTTTAATACAGATTGTAGTGAAATTATTACAAGTGTCTATTAGAGTTGTTGGTATTCCATTCTATTGAAAGTTGGTCACAGACGCTATGGAAAGGTCTTGAGAGCGTCTACGATTAACACTTGAAGCGAAACACGATTCATTTTAATAAAAATTGTTTCACCATAGTGTCTTATGTTCTACATTACAGTTTTACCGATTATGAAATACTTTATGCCGTATTTGGGAAATTATACCAGTTTTACATGTTACTAGTATTTGCGACAAAATACAACACGTAATACAACGATACAATATTAATTAAGTATACGCGTATTTATTAATTTTACATTTATGAATGATCTCTAACTATAGAGATCCTATAGTATAAAATTACTACAAACAGTTTGCTGAACAATGAAAAACAATGTTCAATTAGTATTTGTGTGGCTAAACGCTATATGATAAGTATTGAGGGACGTGACTTTACATCCGTTAAGAGCTCTTAGAATTTCGCTGAATCATAACATTACAATTTCATATTACAATGCTTTGTCGTTAATATTAAATGTAGCGTTATCTGCCTACAGAGGGTCCATTTAAATTCTCTTTATTGTGAGGGGGAAATCAAAAATACTGCAGATTGCTACTAAATTATTAACTGTGTGTATCTGTGCTTATGAATCTATTATAACATAATCCAGGCGGTAGTGCGCGGCAGCTTTCCAGAGTGGAACTAATATTTAAAGCTTGTATACACACGTATGTAACAAATTAGTTCGTCTCATAGACTTGACGCTAAGGTAGTCCCGGGGCATTATTAAAGTTCAAACAGAGCTATTAGAACCTTTTAGATCGCATCACAGTCCAGGTATAGGAATGCGCCCTGCTGCTTATTGTTCTATATTATCCGGTGAAACGTGGGAGTGTTCTTCATTCCTCTGCCTAACACTTCGGAGATTACAAGCGTGAAGGTCCTGATTTTTTTCCTGCATTTATATTTCATATAAACATCACGACTACAGGAAAACGAGCAACCTATGCCGCTATCAAAGAATTTGCTTTTGATATCTTCAAAAATAAAAATCTTTAAAAATCAGTTGAAGAATAATAACGGCTCATAAATGCTATTGTAGGCTTTTATTATTTTTGCTCAAAGATTTATGTCTACATATTTTTCTTACCAGATTCGAAACGAATACCTGTGTTCATTACACGAGTATTTGTCCTGGGTGGAAATCAAACTTATAATTATCGAGTCTAGGAAGCATAATTTACCATTAGATCAACAAACTAGTAATGTTTGAAAAATGTAAATCGCTATACAAAATGGGGTATTAGGGTCACGTAAAGAAAGGCAATTATTTACCTCATAAAAATTCCAAGCGATTAACTCTTAACCCCAAAATATACAACAAAGACATTCTTACGTAATAAGGTAATCTACTATTTAAATCTTCTACATATCTACTTCTACAAAATTGTATTCGACACTTCGTGTTATTATCTTCGATGCATCTTATCATGCCATTTCCCTTTTAATTCCGATTCATCAACGTTACCAAGCAATAGTTCCTCTGAGAAATTTGATTTTTGAAATAATGTAGCCACGTTAATATTAAAATGAAATCAATAATTACCATAAGCAGACTTTTAGTATGATAACTGATGAATTATGATATTTATGTATTATTCGAAATTAAATATATACGCAAAAGTAAATCATTTTATAAATCCGTGAGCATGTTCATCGCAAAAGATAATAATTTTACTTACTAAAAGAGGTATCATTAGTGTTAAAATAGATCTCGTCCATCCTATTCTGGACCATTAAGCGTGAATTGAGTTAGGGGAATGAATTGGGAACAGTTCCGAAGTTCATGTATACGATCTAAAATATAAAAGAAGAAAAAATCTGGTGGATATCTTAAATGTTAAAAGCCAAAAAACTTCATACCCTTTAAATAACATTGAAGAGAACTGCAAAGTATAGAATAGATTTTTTTACGGTGTAACATGAAATTATAACATGTCATTGTTGTATTGTGTCATGTAGTTTTAAGAACATATCATTTGTAAAGACGTGAGCGTAAGATTACAAGTTAAGATATACAGACAGAAAATAAAAAACCATGGGATTCGTGAGTAGTCGCAGATGTTACTGTGGTGTATTAGGAGGTATATTAAGATTTATTTGATGAATCCACCCTGTCGTTATCGACTATGCAATGACGCCAATAAATACCCATTCTGCAATCGTCCGTCTTTTATTCCATACATTACAGTTACCTATCCCAATATACGCATAATAAATAATTCACAATATGTAGATGTTTGTATCTATAGTACCTAAACCAAATATTCGCTAGAGTACTTTTTAAGAAACTACATACTAACAAACGAAACGCAGCCAACCTACCACATAATGCGTGTCTCCGCCGCCAAAGTTTGTGGCCTTAAATTTTGGGGTATCTCGTGCCAAACTTCAAGTTTGGATATATTTATTTATCGGATAATTGACCCTAGAATATAAATCTAAACATAAGTCTAATGCATAGTCCACATGTCACTCTATTGTGATTTCAAATCATGTGAGTTCAAAAATGTAAAATGATTTATATTCTCCTTCGTTTGATAACATGGTCTTTTTTTAGCAGAATTCTTTTGAAACAGTATATGTGCGATATGCTCCTTATGGATTATCTGAGTTGTCCTTTGTAATCGCGTTTTTGCTATGTGAATCATCTGTATTCACTTCATGGTAGAAGTACAATAGATGACTACAATACATTAGCAATCCACTGCTGTTATGGATTCCTGTGACTTAAGCGTACCTAAAGCTTACTTCACTTCCCCCAGTTGGCATTACCTAACACATTTAGTCAACACTAAATTGTCTTATGTTATATTATACAACCTACATGTTCTGTTACGTTCGAAATAATAAACATTTCTTATCTTCTTTGGCAACAAACTCCATTAGGGTACTGCTCAAGTATAGTTGTAAAGAAACTTGGTTTCTAGCGTTGCATTGGAAATTCATTTTGTATTTTATCAGTAAGTAACTTATAACAATTTCACAGCACGCAGATATGCAAGAAAACTTAGAAATTTTATTACGTAATATGGAATTAATTAGAAATTTCATTTACCTGTTCAATTCATTAAAATTTTCTATGTGAAAATTGATTCTGATTCTTAGAACAAGTATTTTCTTTAGTAAGCCAAATAGTGTCTTGATATTTTTACAGAGTAATTATGGATTACGATCTGAAGAATGCTATTCGCAATTGTAATGATTCTTCTGGATACAATAGAACTTATAAATAAAATCATTAAGAAAGAGTTAAATAAGTTGCCTATTCCAGACAATTTTCATTGTAGTAGTAAATAGGCTGCCTCGTTAGTCGCGTTTATTGCAAGCGATACTACTGATCATATAGCCCTACGTCAAAATCGCGGGTCAGGCGCTATTTTTCTAACTTAAATTCTAGTAATAGCTCGGAGTATGTATTTATGCTTGGCGTGTAGCAATAGGGTCACCACCTATTCCATATTGGGACGTAAACGTAACTGGTGAATCGTATTTTATATTTTCCTTTGACCACCTCTTGAGCTATACAGGTGTGATTTAATGTGGTACAAATAAATGTTTATGGTTTTAAATAACTGTTAAGTTATTGTTATCACATCATACCAGATCCCTATCTCTGAAGATAGGGGATACCCGGTGGTAAATATTTTAATCCTTACATACAAATCCATTTTGTTAAGACTGATGTTGGTTTACTGCGCCACCTGCATGCAATAACATTATACTAATACCGATATCGATATCGATATTAATATCTAATATAACATCATCAGCTTATTGCATTGCTGGCTTCTCCTGAGAAGGTATGCCTGTACTCTCCACGTTAAGTATGTGACTTGGTGATCTGCAAAGAACGCTGCTGCCCATTGGCGCGCAAAGCGTCTAGGTGTACCTAGGCAGACCGCGTCAGTAACTGATTCATCACCGCCGGCTTTAACCGCCTCGTACGACACCCCGTATCCAGACACGAGGTCAGCAAATGTATTCTTACTTCGCCGCGACACGTACAGACTCGGCTCAAATATATAACATTGATATATTAATCCGTCCTTATTTGCTACTGCGTTTGATCAAAAAACATTGAAACCATTTCTATTGGTCCACTAACAAAGATGCTTTTATCGTAACTAAGCCAGTGAGCATACGTTTTAAGACCGGCCATATTAACATTTGTATGGAAACGCACTCGAGGGTTGAGAGTTGTAAATTTGATTCTGCCCTCTCCGTTTCCAGCTTTACTTTCAATATAATATATATCAATTTTACATTTGTAAAAAGTTTGTATAATGGATTGGAGAGGAGACCTACTCGTATATTACATTTTTTATCCACATGTAATAAAGAAGTTGACCCTTGTTTGAATTTGTCTTAACATAGCCCAACCAAATATGTGTCCCATACAGGAAAATATTTGAACTTGGATCCTTAACCTTAATAAAAAATATACTATTACACTGCATTGATTTATTACAGATGTATTGTCGCATCAGGTACAATCAAAAAAAGACGTCCCAAGACAGAAAAGCTTCAAGTAATGAACGTAATTTACTATCAATCAATTTTAGTTTAAAATTCTTGTGGCTTTTTAAATTTGTAATCCATTAAGTGTATAAGATACAGTTTCGTAGACTCATTATTATTTTTATCAGCGTCTCCAAATAGCACAACACTGAAGTCGATCTTCTCCACACCTACCAAACCACCAACTTGTTAATAGTTTTGTTTATTGAAAACCGATAATTATATAAGATTGTGATCTAGTGTTGATTTTCGATATTCAACTAAATAACCAATTTGTGTGTATACACCAGGAGAGTGGGGTCAAATGCAAGTCTATGGTTATGAAAATAACGACTGTATTCATAGAAGACCGTAAATGTCCTCTGGGATTTGCTCGAGTCAATATCTACCAATTCATTCCTACCGTGAAACAATTCTTATTAAAACAATGTGTCAAATACACCTATACAAATAGATGAATGAATATTTACCTTTACTTATTTAATTAAGGCTCACCTCACGAGCAGTCAGTCGTATAACCACAATGACAGGACGGCATGATATACGAAATAATTGCGCTGTAATGTAAATGAAATGAAATAAAATAAAATAAAATTTTCAATTTATTTTTATCCTCGTCAATGAATTAATAAACGTTATGCAGAGTATATTTCGTACATATAATGTAATATAATATTACGCATATTAACCGCGCGTCTTGCTCTCCGCTCATATTGATCTCTATTAACAGTATTCACGAAGATGGACATTAAACAGGAAAATCACTTGTTTCCGCTTTGGTCCTTACGAGTTGCAGGGAGTTTTTACACTTGAACATGGATAATTCGGTAAACGTATTTCTCTATTAGTGGTGATTGTATTACACGACTCTTTGGAAAACTTTGCACTTTTTTTATTTTCTCTGTCTCTCTCCAACTGAATCATTTGGTGCTACTGGAATTTTAAACTATACTTTGAGAATCACAATAAAATAAGTAATGGACAAATAGCCATAAAAATTCAATACTAAAATCTGGCGTACGAATGACATTACTGAAGGCGTTTCAGGCATTAAATAAGATTTAATTTTAAAAACTGTGTACCATATGAAAATTTGCAGATAAATGTCCCATGTAATATTCCAAATATTTTCTCAGGTCAATAATAAAAAGCCTCTAATACGGTTATAATTCTACGTCATTACGACTTGTAAGCAATTTTTGTATAGAACGAGTTACGAGTACGTACATCTCACAGTTTAACGGGGATAGATAATTTATAGCAAAAAACAATAATTACTTCATTAGGTATAATTAAGTAACTTAACATCATTACGTTCGTAATCCTCATAAAGGTAGGCAGAGGAGTGTGGAACAATCCCTTGTTCTGTGCCTATCTCGTGTGATAATATAAAGGTGCTATGAAGTCGAACCAGTGAATATAAGTATAGGGATTCCCTAATCGTGCCACCGCTTGCACAACGCGTTGATGGTCGACGTCCTTTTTCTATGGAACTTTTCTGATCACTTTTCCCATGGGGCCAATAATCTAACAGCTGCAACAGGCGGCGACTCGCTCCCAATACAGGAACATAGTACCTTGCTCCTGGACCAATCTATCCGACTGGAGTGTTCTCATGACCAGTTTACCTTTGTGGGCTAAGCTTTAAGTACGTGGTAAAGTTAACAACATTCCAGTTGGCAATAAGTCGTTACAAAATAAACGTAACATCTCGCCTGTAATCCTCTAAGAGGTAGGAAGAGGAATATAATACACTCCCACATTTCACTAGTAACGTTTTCGTCCCAATATGAGTCAGTCCCATTATGGCAGTGAGCCTATTGCTGTAATGCAGTGTGTACTGGGCACATTTCCAGAATCTGGGCCACAACTAGAAAACCTACATTAGAAAAATCCTATCTACCCTACCCAGGATTTGTCTCAGGATCTCTCAATCGGCATTCGCACTTGCAACAAACATAATGAACGAAGCAGTCATTAAATTAAATGCTATTACAAAAGCATATTTATGTGGTTTTGTAAAGGAAAATGTACTTACATTTTATAAATTATAAACAAATTTTTATATAAGTGCTTTCATCCTATATAAATACATACAAATACTTATAAAAAAGATGAATGTGTGCCCACATGTAATTAGCCTTTTATGTAATTGCATCATGTAAGTCACACGCGAGACACCATTTCCAATTTAGATTAATTAGAACAATTACATAATGTTTATTGTATTCTTTTGGTCTGATAAATTATTAATGTAATAGTTTTAGTCAGTCACCAACGAATCACTGTACCTAATGGGTTAAGACGACATATAATTGACATACTAACAATCGTCTCTAATTTGTAATAAGTGAACTTTATACCATACGCACCCAGACACTGTAAGGTCACAAATGGTAGAAAGATATCCTTTTATATAAATTATTTATATTAACTTTCTTTACATTTTCTGTTGAGGAGCTCCACCAAATTTACCGAACATGGCGACTAGTTAAAGAAAATCATAAACATCAGTACATCAAGCAGAATACAAAAAATCATTTAAAATTTAAAAAATACATACTAAAACGATGCCTTAATCCTCAGTGCGCTTAAGATACTTACAAGGATGCCTCCTTGTACCCCCATAATAGTACTTTGAACTCCGTTAACTTAGACATGATAAGATCGAAAAGTCAGGATCAATTATCAAAGTTTAGTGAACTGTTACTTAATAATCACGATCGCTACCAACAGCCTGAAAGCCTTCTAAATACGGAAGCGCGCGAAACTTTGCTACTAGGCACTATACAACAACGCGTCTGTAATTTAATAAGCTGCCGGCGTTCTTGCAACACCGACGTAAACCATTTTGTATTTAGGCAAAAAAGAGGCGACCCATATGATTACCATCATCTGGGTCACTGTCGCTTATAATCTTTAGAAACAGCCGAGCAATGCCCAATGCATTATAAACGTATAAGGGGGAGTCCTATGCGTCTTACATGAACACGAGCCACATGACAGGATGCCTCGGGAATACTTCTCACAGAACTTGTTTCTTCATGTAAAACGTATATATTTTTATTAATAACCACTAGAATCTAAAAACAATCAACAAGTAAATTTATATCTTTGGACATCTCTACACATGAACATATGTTCGAAAGTAAACACATCCGGTACTACGATGACCGGACGACAGATGAACAACGCATTATACACATGTAAGTTACTAACTTACGGGGATAGGTAAAATGCGGGAGAGTACTAACTATACTTCACTATCTACCTCTTCGGAGGTAGCCATCGTGACTGCGAGTGTAGTTTACTTACTAATGTAGTTACTTTTATTCATACCTAGACACAGATCACAAATGTTCATCTCACAATTCCCTATCCTGGGTGGAAATATTATAACTCTCCAGGTCTCCAGGTCTCTGGTACACTACCCACTGAACCAACGGGCCAGTCTATCAATGAGTATCCACTTAAGCAATCGATCTTATAACGTACATAAGTAACTGGAAAACGCTACCGGAGGTAATTGTTCTTAACTAGCGATCGTCAATTGTCTAGTTGTAATACCCATTAGAGCAAACATCCTTATTAAAATCCAATGTCAAGTTTGTTTTCATAAGACGACTAATTATTAAGTTCTTATTTGTTAGTTAATAGTATATAATTTCACCGCTATCGTATCAATGAGATCTTTTGTCATATTTGTCATATATAAATTATATAATTGGTATGTATTTTTTAGCACCCCTTTAACTCCCAAAGAAGTAGGCAGAGGAATGCAGAACACTGTTACGTTTCACCAGTTGCGTTTACGAACCACCATGCAATAGGTGGTGATCCTACTGTCATACACCGGGCTCCATCCAGACTCCGAACCACTACGAGAAAATCTAAATTAGAAAAATTGTAAAATCCAACCTCGAACCTCCCGATCGGCAA
>DWEI01006305.1:0-10187 GCA_018245875.1 Mysoria ambigua | reverse complement strand
GTGCGTGCGTGCGTGCGTGCGTGCGTGCGTGCGTGCGTGCGTGCGTGCGTGCGTGCGTGTGTGTGTGTGTGTGTGTGCTGTAAACAACACTTGGCAAGCGCGAGACGGTGAGTGAGGACGGCGGAGGCCGCGCCGCCGGACAGACACGCTACAGAGCCGAGTGGAGTGCAGAGTTAAGGCATAATAATAATACCTTGGGTCACCTGCTCACACGGACGTCTGGCGAGTCTGACGACGTCTGGTAAACTACGAGTGCATATGGGTATACCTACATATAAATATATACGTAGGTATATATTTATATGTAGATATACATATAAATATATTTTATCGCCCCCCAAACGATGGACCACCTCAAATCGTGCCCTGCGTGCCCTAATGCCTGCACCCAGGATGACCTAATGACTGCCAGTGATGAGGCAGTCAGCGTGGCAAAATTCTGGGCTGGAACCATTTAGAGACTTGTTATAAAAAGTGTTTGTCATCGACACGCTAAGAAGAAGAATATATACGTACTGGCTTAGAAGTACTTAGTAGATATTTTTTACACCCAGACACAGAAATAAAATATTTGTGCTCATCACACAAATAATTATTGTGGGTTACAATGGAGCCCACGACCCCCAGGGCACAGTCAGGTTCACTGAACAGCCGAGCAACGTCCGCGCGAGCCCCGCACGCACCGATGCAGTTCCTGGGGCCGGCGCTGAACGGCACGAAGGCGTAGGGGTGGCGGCTCTCGGCGCCCAGGAAGCGCTCCGGCCGGAACGCCTCGGGCTCCGGGTACACGTCGGCGCGGCGCTGCAGGTCGTATATGTGCACCAGCACCTCCGACCCTCGCGGCACCACCACGTCTCCCTCTGAAAAGAATATAAATGGTGATTGAATCAGTTTTAGTACAATTTTAGCGTAAAAAGCTAACACTGTGTGAGCATACAAGGCATAAGGTATTTAGCTGGCGCGGTAGAATGTGGCCCTAATCCTGCTCATTTCTCATTATCATTATTCATTTAAAAGTATTTTCATATATTTAATAAACAATCTGAAGATCGATCTGATAGTAGATCGAAAGAAGGTAACCCCAAGACAAACTTTCCACACGGCTGAGTCTTGAACTTGTTAATATGTACTTGTAAATAATTTGCCCTTTCCACCCCTGAATACCTATAGTACCCTCCTTCCCACGAAGTTCCGAACTGAAACTCCTCTTACAAAACGATAATAAGACAATATTTATAGGAGCCATAATGCTGCCAATAACGCATCTTTGACAAATTAACGATCGACGTTTAAAAACTACACACCTTTTCGTTGCACGTGAGAACAGATAGTTTTTCTCTAAAAATTCATTTAACATTAGCTATCCCTGCGACTTCCTTAACGCGGAGTTCTAAAAACATGACCTTCATTGAGGGTATGTACATAACTTAAAATGAATAAAAGAATGTGAATTTAAATTTGAATTTGAAATTGTAAAATAAAAGCTAGTCACTCCTTATTGCGTCAGCTATCTGCCAGTGAAAGTCCCGTTCAAATCGGTCCAGCCGTTCCAGGGATTAGCCGGAACAAACAGACAGACAAAAATTGTAAAAAATGCTATTTTGGTATACATACTCGTATGTACCGTGCGTGAATACATAACGTAATATTAGAAACAGCCACTCTAATTTTACATATTAGTACAGATATCTAACCTAGCACAAGGTCCTCGGTGATCTCGCGGCCCACGAAGGGCACGCTGGGGTACAGGCGCAGGGTCTCCTTGATGGCCGCCTCCAGGTACTTCATGGCCGCCTGGTCGCCGAAGGTCGGCGCGCGCTGCGACGGCCCGCACACGCTCTGCCACTCCTCGAAAATCCGCTCCTGGGGGACACACGGCGAACCATATCTTCAAGCTGTAATACATCGACTTTTGTACGTAATTCGGACGAAACATCAGTTTTTGAAACATGTCCGCCGAGGAGTGCAGCCCACTCGCACGGTTCACCAGTAACGGTGTAATATAAGGCCCATGTAGCGGGACGCGGTGTGGTCGGCGCTCGCTGCCCGACGCCTGCGCGACAGCTGTGCGGCGGGCCTATTGCGGTTGCTCGGCCTCTGCCCCCGACCGCTAAACAGCTTGTGACATGGTAACCGGCCGGCTGGTAAACTACATATATGATACTTATAAATATATGTGTACATATAAATATTTACATTTTATATATATTTATTTATTTTTATAATACTTTTACATAAATATTTAGTTATATCGACATATTTTACAACCCGACAAGGAGCAATGACTTGTGTTCGTCTAACGAATATTTGCTCTGGGATTTGAACCCACTTGCCCCGGCGCGACAGTCAGCTTCACTAACCACTGGACCAGCGAGCCCGTCATTGTAGCTACACGGAAACAGCCAGCTCTCTATTGCGTGGCCACCGTGCCATTGTAAAGGAATAATAACCGAGCCAGCGGCCCAGTAAGCGGCTTATTTCTGAACAGAAACGGAAATAGATGCGCCGTTGGCGCTCGAGTTCTTATTTTGAAACTAATCACCAACATATAGGGTATTAGTTATTTCTGCCAACTTCAATATATCAGTTACGCGACGATAAAAAATTTTACAACGTTATAATATAGTTCATATAATAATAAAACACAAGTAAAAATAGATTTTTTATCCACAGCAATGTGTAAACAAAAGACAATATAATAAATACGCTAGAAATTATGCTGAAAAGTTAACACTTTTTTTTGACTAAACAATTGAAAAAAATGACGCCTATTTTTCTATGAACCGTATTACTGGGAACACACTGACGACGGCACGTCAGTGGCTGCCGCCTCACCTGCACGTGCTCGTGGTCGGCGAGCAGCATCAGCGCGAACGTGAGCGCGATGGCGGTGGTGTCGTGGCCCTGCAAACGGTGCGCGCTGAGCTCGGCCGCGACCTGCCGGGCGGCGAGGCCGGGCCGGACTCGGCCACGAGCTACGTGTCGGCGCGGGTGTGGACAGTCGTGAATACATGGGAGTCAGGGCTGTGAGGGTAAAACTGTTTACGGAAATATTTACGTTATATCTGAACCTTCCACACGAAAGGTCCGAAATTTAGTACTTGGCGCATAGTTCTCACTATGAAACGTGATCTGCATTTTCATGATTAAATATCACTTGGCTTTTACATGTGAACATCGCGAGCAATATTGAACACCTTGAAGTTGTTCGTGTTGTTCACCAAGGCGTGTGAAATCTATCAACTTACTAAGCATTGAAAGTCATCGTCTAGAATGAAAGGGAGATGATTATTAATTCGTTCAAAAAACTGTCTTTAAAATTATCCTGACACAACCTTTTTAATATCGTCATGTTTTTCTCCATTACTTCCTGATTATCCCTTTTTAATGAGTTCCAGTGAAGAGGCGTTCGTAGAACTCGCGAAGGAGCTCAATCTGGCTTCAAAAACATATATGTGTACATACATGTGGCGCTTATAACGTAACAGCACACAGTTCGAAGCAAAGCCCTGACGGAGTCTGTGCGCCGAAGGGAATATGTGTGTTAGGGCTGTACAATGAGCGTTTAAATTACTACGATTTTAAAATGAAATAATACTGTTATTATTTACTCGAATAAACGTTTGAGTGGCAATATTCTGCCACGGTTAATTCATTGAAAACAAGCATTTCAATTAAATACATTTTAGTAAATGCAAAACTCAGAAATCAACTTGACACTATCGAGGAATACGCCTCGTACGCATTGACACTTCGCTACGTCGCCGTCGCGAGGCGCCTAGTTGACGTCTGCGCGTTATACTTGTTACGAAACACGACACGATCCCCGTATTTCAGTCCCAATTGGAAGCTCCATTGTGTTCAATGACAATAGTGGAATAATATAATACAAAACCCAAACACACATTTCGTTCTTCCCGAAAATCGAATGTTCGCGAAGGATTGTTAAAAAGAAATAGTGTTATTATCGTCATCTTAATCGTAACTTTTTTATCGAGCCACTGGGACTTACAACCAACTGGATTCTTCCACATTCATCACCTCCTTCATACATGCGCGCCGGTTTTGGAAACTTCTGATTGCCCAATCAAGCAGTATATAACTAAACTAATCTATATAGTTTGTGGCAACCCTATATAACTCTGTATAACTGACGTCACAGAGACAAACGCAGATAAACACACAACTCCAGTACAGGTGACGAAGCACCTCGTTCAGCTATCAGCCTGAGGGGAGACCGAAGAACTTCCAACTTGGCACACCGACGCGAACACTAGGAGTCTCTGGTGAAGAATGAGTCATCGAGTACAGACTATAGCGGACGCTCGAGTAAAAACATGTCCAACTTAACAGTGGTTATCATAAATCATTCTCACAAGTAAATTCATAATGTCACGCTTATGTCCCACAGCGGTGAGCATAGATTAACGATATCAACTCGCTACGTTATTGGCATATTTCTTTCGCCGCCTCTACATTCATTAAATTCATCATGTATGCCCGTAAAATATTTTCCTTCTCCAAAAAATTCCTTTCATATTTGAATAAAAAGGATGATCCAGCAATTTTGTCTCATACTTTCTGTAGTAGTACTATTCTTAAGAACGTGCCCTGAAATTCCAAATTCCACCTACACCTAAGTCCATTAAATGGGCATTGCCATCAATTACACTTCACTTATAGATCAAAATCATAAATCTGATTCGACGCATATCTCTTTCAAATTTCATAAAATTTCACTTAAATTGAGATAATTCGACCGTACTCACTCTCGGCCGTACCATCGCAGTCAAATCATTGTAGTCACTGGATACATCTATCTACATACTTTGAACAAATAATTCAAGCTACAGGTTCCGTTTCCAGCAGACTTGTGTACCAGAAGTGAGTCTATTTAATTATGTACGTAGCGGCGCTCGAAGTTCCGCAGAATCACAGTATATATAGAACTGGTCCGAAGTTAACACAAGGACCGCGGTCCCCGGCCAGCGACATCGCCTGCGTTAGATCTCCCCCTTCCTCCACATGTAATATCATTATGTCTATGTCGATACTCCTGTACAAAAATTACTGCGCTCATACTAATTTACACTAAATGGACTATTATCATGTACCAGTAACCGCAATCTTAATAAATTCATGGTAATGTATATTCTGATTAACAAAAAATACTAAATGTAGTTTGATACTAACAGACCCAATTCATTTGATTATGACTGAGACCAGTGACTGCCATCAGGGCAGGCATTTGTTAACAGTTAACAAACATTTGTCAGCAGTTATTCGTTGGCAGTCATGAGTCAGGGAGTCATTTGCCAGCAGTCACTTGTTAGCAGTCATGTGTCAGCTGTCATTCGTTACTGCCGCCAGCTCAATTACTGCCTCGGTATCATAAAAATTACCTCGAACATAAACGTGTTCACTTCTTCCCGTATTCCCTCGAGATCGATTTCTCCTTTGCTCTCCGCATCCAGAAGTAGATCGAGGAGAGCCAATTTTCTTTTACCGCCGTCATCGTGTTCGACGTCAACCAATTCATCTTCCTTCAGTCTCCTCGTCTTTCTCTCCAATATTACTTTGTCAGAGAACGAATGGACTTTGACGAGGCATTTTGAAAACTCCTTTCCGAGAGAAGAAATGTTGAAAAAGGCGTTTACGTGCAACCACAGCCTAGTCAGACGTTGCATGATAATATTTCCTATGTTCAAGATCTCCCGCTTGTACTCCACGGAGAGTGCGGATTTGTCGGAGTCCAATTGAGTGCCCATAGCAGTTTCTGTAACGAGACGTTATTGACCACTCAGATTAAACCTCAAAATGAAGACTCAGGACCTAATAAAAAAGTCCTACGTTTTATGTCTGATCAGTGAAATAATTTTATCCAGACTTATAAGGAGCTTACAGCCCTTAATAAATTTTCGCTAAAGTCAAGATAAAATTGTAGTTTTCCACTTTGCAATTTCCAATTAATTTAATCCTTACAATGTAAACTTAAGATTAATTGGTGAAAGTCAAACAAAAATTTTAAATATCAGATAACTCATAGAAAGAATGCGATGTGCTTGAAAAAAAATCCGCTCTCATCTACGTCTGTACGATGTGCATATTTTGTACCATTATCTTGAAGCAAAAAAGACAACAAAAGTTATACCACAGATTGTGTACAAGGTACAATCGCTTATAACCGGCATCAGCTCGATTACACCAGAATCATCCTTCACCATTTCGTTGAGCTTCTCCACTAGATCGCGACTCTTCTCCTCCATCACTTTGTAGAAGTTCTTCAAAATGTTGAAATGGAATGATGGCGTCAAGATCTTACGACGCCTGTGCCATTTACTTCCTATGACAAATGTGCGGGAAATTTGAAATTCAATTATGTCCAAAGAAAGAAAACAAAAGTTAATAAAATAAGATTACGACTCCTCATTCACACATGCTGCTAGAAAACAAATAAAAAATTGCGCATCTATTGTATAATCATTGATATTTTCTATTTTCGACGTTATTATAAAAATATATAATCAAAAATCATTTTAGGAATATAATATTCGCAAATGACCCTTATTAACATTAAAATAAGCTGAAATGTCAACATCAACAAGAAGTATTATTAGGTCATGTTGATGTTATTATTTTGTAAAAATCATATTCATTTTTTATATGAACAATGTTCAAGCAAAGTGCTCATTACTTACCTGTGCTAAGCAACAGTCCGGTCCCGAGCCACGGCTCAAGGAATCTGTATGGTTTGTTCTTAGTTATATTCTTTGAATGCGACAACACTGCCTGCGAAGAATCAATACTTTATGAACAAATTACCATAAAGTTGTGTGGAAACTGTACTCCAGCGAACTCTCATAAGCACACGAGTATCTCGCCAGAACGTAAAAAGCACGACGAAAATTTTCATTAATTTATTGGACGTGACTCTCCCTCAAGTGATGGGCAAGTCGGACTGCTATGCGGGGAATTTGGGTTCCATTTGCACTCAAAATAAATATTCATGTGGTGAACAGCTATTATTTTTTTTGAATAACCATCTCTCAGCTCTGCTCTTAACACATTCAATTGGGGTAATTTGGAAAAATATAATTGTGCTTAAATTGTTTCATATTCTAGTAATACTTATTATTACAATATTGTCCTTCATTTCCCCGAACAATAAAAGAATAAACTTTATTCTGTATTGTAAACACCTACCTCTATATCATTCACATTGTAAACGTGCAGGATGTATCTGTCGAAAATTTGAATCACGTATCGATACCCGTACAGCTTCGGGAGTTCCATCATCAAATCGAACAGCTGACCTGAAACATCGTCAGTTAATAACACCACATTCATCTTTATGTTTCACTCTGTGTATTAAACACTTATTGTACATAGAACGTCAATATAACAAAAGGAATAAATTATATATTCTCAATAACAAGAGTGTTTTCAAATTAGGCACAATAAGTTATCCCTTTAGATCTATCTTATTCGCTTGATTTCGTTCTCACTAACTGACACATGCTGTCTGGAGTGTATTCACGGATGCTTCGTTGCAGGCAATTGGCAGATGAAATATTAACTGTTTGATTGATTAATTGATTGAACGATCGATTCATTACGGGTCGTTTGATCAATAATATATACATACTCGTATATGTATGTAACTTTTTTAATACAATAATAGATCGCTCTGATCCTTGCGTTACATTTAATACATGCAAAATATACAGTTTATTCACATACATGTAATTAATAACAATATTAATAACATAACTAAAGTGCTGATAAATTACATATACACATTAATATAAATTGAAATTTAAACATTTATATTTTACAACCAGACACAAAATAATTACTTTTATCTATTAAATTATCTAGTACTTCATTACTTTTAAGCTGAGTAATTATAAATTCGATTGAAACAAGAAAAATAATATTATGGTTAAATCGATTGTATTAATTACTGTTTCTTTGACAAATAGGTCTTTGTAGATTTTATAAGATAAGTTATCTAATAATTACTATACCGATACCTAGCTCGGTATCGGTTACTTTAACTAAACTAACTTTGACTAAAATAACGAATACATCGATACTATATAACAATACTATGTAACATACTTTTTTACTTGTTCTATATATCTTGAACGATGGGAATTGAATTCTATATATCTTGATAGTGGGATCACGAATAAACGTTCACCGTCGCGTAATAATAAAAAACAAACTACAAATGTTGCTGACTGGTAAATAAATAACAGCAAACCCAAAATATAGAATCATTTTTTATTTATTCCTTCCATATGTAAACGAAAGGTCAAGTGTCCATTTTGTGCCAGCGGTACTACTTGTAATATTTAAAAAAAATTGGATTAATTCAAAAGCACCCAGACTGATAGTTCACCGACTCAACAAATACGTAATACATATTCGTAATACCACCTCAAAGGCACCTTTATTATAAAAGCATGTATGGCGACTTTAATCAATGTAGAGAAGCCGTTCCAGGACCGAACCGCATCAGGGCCGGAGTAAGTACTGTCTGTGTGTAGGTGTCTCAATAACACTGCACTTTTTCATTTTTACATAACAATATGTATTTTATGACAGTGTTGTGATATCATCGTTGGGTTGTAAAGAAGACATGTTCCGATTAAGTATTGAATAAAATATCCTGCAAATGCCCCCCACGGCTCTGACGACGAGTCATTATTCTTTTCATCAAATTTTCTATGATTTTTCCATTGAGATCTGGCTGTATCTTACCAATAACGTGTTGGATCTCTAATTGAGCTCAGGAAATGTTTTTGGTTTATTCGCACAACGCACTGAGATTTCACAAAACTCCAAAGAAAAAAATCGTACGATTTTGATGGCCACTCTTTACCAGAATTTCATGAGATAATGTATTCTGGAAATCGTGTCTGCAATAATCACCATGAACCCGTTTTATCATGCTAATCTTAAATAGGAGTCTCCTCTTAGAGTCCAAGTTTTAGCCTTCCGTTCCTACTCCTAATGTTTAACTAATCAAAATCGATTTCAAAAATATGACCATTTACTTTAACCTACATTTCGTATACTTTTGTTTAAAAAAAATATTTAACGCTTTTAAAACATCCAGAAGGGGTTTACAAACAACAGTTTATAGCAAGACGTCGTAATTACGCAATTTAGCAACCTAAGTAATCTCCGGATCAACCTGCCAGCAAGACTCACGAGAAATCCGCCAGCAACGAGAAACCTTTGTAATATCCGCGATCATAGATCATGCTAACATTTATAAGAGAACCTTTTGTGTTGACGGGTAATAATAGGGAACGTATCAATTTACTTGCTCCCTTTAACTATAAATTACTGGCGGCGTGACGCAGCCACATCTTTGATTACAACGAACCACCTATTGTTTGGCGGTGGCCTCCGCGATCCTATTATACATTAACACTACTTATTTTTCATGTAATTATATATTACTATCAATACGATCACCCATAAACCTTTTTTATTTTTACCAAACATATACTATGCTCTGATAAGTTGGGAGTAGCAGTAGGTGTTATTAAATTAATATGAAGTTGTGTAAACTGTATAGTATCCATATACAAAATAGAGCCAAGCCATGGCTAAAATTATTTATCACAGGATATTATAAATATTACAATAGATCAATTACTGGATCGATCAATACAATAAGTCACATAACCGCTAATAAAATAAAAATATTAATCGATAAATCGATCTAGTAATCGGTCAGTTCATCAACCAGTATATCAATCAGTTAAGCGATCAATCAATCTTACTCGGCCAAATGACCTGTTCAGACCTTCAGGAGTAATAAACTGCCAGTTATTCCCCTCAAAACAATTAACTTCGGTCGCTAAAATTGTATTCACGTAGCTAACGGCTAAGTTGACTCATAGACCTCTTCCTTGACATATTACCACTTGTTTAAATAGTCCCCACAAAAAATAAGTACATCTAAATAGTACCTTATGCAGTGGTTATTTTAATACAGTTTTGACAAAACCGTTTGTAGATTTTCGTATTTTGTGTTTTATACGAAATTTGCACGTACAGGTAGCCCAAACGATAATCATACATGGTTACTAATATTATCGTATTACTATTATTGTAACGTAAAGATGCTAAGGCTGGCGGGTGGCTGTCTACCAACACTCCGCACCGCA
>DWEI01006304.1:0-10188 GCA_018245875.1 Mysoria ambigua | reverse complement strand
AGTGGCTGGCAGCGGTTGGATGCGAAGAGCTGAAGATCGAGCTCAGTGGCGTGCTATTGGAGAGGTCTATGTCCAGCAGTGGACGAGAATAGGCTGATCATGATAATGAAATTTGAACCGAATCGGCCTTGTACTTTTCAAACGCGTACAAACTTGTATGGCATATCAGTACTTCAGGGCGATCTTGGCACGGCCATATCCGAGCAATGAGTCGACAACGTTCTCCAGTAATATAACATACTTTATTATGATATCTCCTGTACGTATATGTGCGGACGGTGTTCTCGGAACGCTGAATCGAGTTACATTCATTTATTTCTGCTGCATAAAGAATTGATGATATTTTTATATATTGTGACAGATTACATTGTATCGGTGGCTTCGGTATTTAGTGACCGTAATCGCTAGGCTGGTGGTGGACCGTTCGATCTCGCTCGGGATATAGTTTTGTGCGTTAAGCAAGTGTTAATGTCATTTGTAGGTACTGTCTGCGGAAAGTTATATGGATCTAGTGTTTGTTTAGACATTTATATCGTTTCTCAATAGTTGATCACAGATCGCATAGTTTGGGACCAGATGGTAGTATGTGAGATATCCCAAGATATTTATTTATTATCTACATTTATTGCCCTTACGTACTTACTGATGTCATTTTAAGGCTGTCGAGCGGCACAATGATGCAATTGCTTTCATGTCGCAATGTATTTATCATTGTAAGATCATACTGAAGTTCAATGAGCAAATTTGTGTTATATGATTAAGTTTTAATAAAAATATTATCATTATACTGTTTCGTATGTACAATTTTTTAAGGATTCTACACAACATCGAAAACCCATAACACCTGCTCATACATATATTCACGGATATGATTATTTCGATTAGTACATTCCATTCGCATCTTTTATTCGATTATATATGTAGATAGATTAGTCGCTAGAATAATTTCTAGAACGGAGACAACTCGGTAAACGTTGCGTCTTCCGAATAAACGGGACGAAGATATATGAGAGACCAGGCAGAACCAGGACGCGGCAGATCCTGGACGAGGTGTGACGGCGCTCATTAGCGAAAGCCTGTGTTCAGTAGTGGGCTAAAACACCCATCACTCTGTCTCCAAATCACCCAACATGACATCCATTCTAACAGCAACATTTTACATACGCGTACTACATACACGATCCGTCACCACCACCACAAAGACCACCGGACGGCGCTTCAGTGCGGACGTCTTTCCGACAGACCGGAGTATGAAATGGCGCCGAGCGGAACACCGCTGGCGTCCAGCCAATTCATTGACACGCGTAATGCTATGCACATCTCGTGTAATATCTTCGTGTATCCGGAATGCTGGTCGCTCGAACTATACTTCGTCTCTTTGTGTTTTTAGAAATGTAAAAATAAGAAAAGCGTACTCATCGACATCGGTCGCGTGACGCAACATCATCTCCTGTTATTTTGTATTTTCAGAATCATAACTTACATATTTTTATCTAAGTGTTTTGTTCGTTTCATCTTTAAATCTGTTTCATTCTTAATATCATCACTATTTGTTATGTAATAGCATTGCTGATAGATGTCCTCCAGCTGGACCACCATGCTAGCTAGCGTTTCCGATGGAAGTTTAGAATTCACATGTTGCAAATAGTGGACCGTACCCAAGGCTGTGGAAATATTTAGAAATGTTAAACGTACAGAATTGACATAATGTGAATTTATTTTATGGATAGCTGGACAAATTTCGACCTTCTCTAAGTTGGTCTTCATGAGCTAGTACCGATCATAATGAAGTTGAGATAAATACTATAACAATATAAGTTAAATCGATTTAATAATAAAGCAATAAGGTACTTTGTTAGAAGCGAAGCTTACTTTCGAAGACGGTTGGTAACATTTTTAAACTATTTTAGTTTTTATTCGCTATACGCTGGTACAACACAATAAATACCCACACCCAAACATCATGTTCTAAAAGAATACCAAAAAGCAAAACCTTCGGGAACAACTACTCACATATATTTTTAATTCTTTAATTATGATGTTTATAAATCCATCACTCTTTTAAAATAATTTGTACCATCATACCAGGTTCGTTAATGGGTAAGCAGGGAGCACCGATAAATAGGTATAAAACATAAATTAAAACCGGTTTTCGAATAGTTTCTGCGGGGCGTAACATTTGCATATTGATTTATTACTATATACTCATGTAACATTAGTGTAATCGTATCCATTTGCGAGACAGCAAGCGTGGCCCTCGTTCGTATCCATGTGATTTATGAGACGTGCATCAATAAATCACTGGGTAATTTGGGTAAACTGTTATGATTCAGACCAACCTGCCGTGAGTGGAACTTTAAATGCATTTGTTTGAAATGCATTTTGAAGGTAACAATCTTTAAGTAAATTAAATTTGGAACATGTGAAAATTATAGCATCTGCTCGACCCGTT
The DNA here is from genome assembly GCA_018245875.1 of Mysoria ambigua. Taxonomy (NCBI): domain Eukaryota; kingdom Metazoa; phylum Arthropoda; class Insecta; order Lepidoptera; family Hesperiidae; genus Mysoria; species Mysoria ambigua. The sequence continues at coordinate 7,736 of DWEI01006304.1, read as the reverse complement.
GCTTTCCGCGGACCTATTTTAACCTTTAAGTGTTCCAATTCTGTAATACAATTTGACCGAGGTAGTAATTAAATGCTATAAACTAGGATTGAATCAATCATCAGGTAGAACAACTTGTACTAACTGGATAACTGAATCTAACAATCCTATTCCTATAAGTATTTTCTAAGTAAATTCAGATATTTATGGACGCAGCGGCAATTTTGTGATTACTACCTGCTACCTATTCTATTCTCTATGTTGCCCAAGTTATAGACAACCGTACGTGGCTCATGTTTGCTCTTAAAAAGGCACATAACTACTGCTGTACAGCTGTATGTATACTTTTTATTAGTATTGTATGAAGTCAGTGGTTTGTATCCGGTTTTGAATTTTACATCATCAATTTATAAATCTAACGCAAGAGCTTCGGATCGCCTCGCAGACAGCACTGAACCGTCTCGTGTGTATTGATTGCAATTAATATTAAGTTCTTCAACTGTGCACGGCGTTTTTGGGAGACCTAGATCGCACTCGACCACTCTGCTTCACTAAGGATGTGGAGAAAAATGCAAATCTATGTTTATCGTGTGTTTTATCGATATGCTATTGAATTCACATATGATTTGGATTAGTTTAATGAAAAGTTTACATTTGAAGTAAACTTGGCTCGCCGCCATCGAATCGATTTCAGTTAGTACCGAATATTAAGGAATTTTGTATAGTGTTATTAGCTCATATGGGTATCAGGCCGTATATGTTTAAAACATTCATTTATTTTCTAGAATATGTGACAATAATAATAAATAGGAATCAGAGGCTTAGCCGTCTCATTCGGAGGGAGGATGTCGCACTGTTTGGGAAACCGTGCCTCACGATTTTATTGAAGTTTTTAATTTACATTTTTCTTTGCACAAATAGTACGTAAATGGCTTTTTATAAAAAAAAAGCATACATATATTTTTATATTATATATACTTTTTATAAAAAAAAGCATACATATATTTTTATATTTTATATTTTTATATTATATATATGTTGTGGCTATAGCTCCCACCACCTATTCCATAGTGGGATGTGAACGTAATTGGTGATACGTGAAAGATGACTACACCTTTCTGTCTACCTCTTCGGAAAATATAAGCATGGTGTTCCCGTTACCGATACAATTTTAACACGGCATTTTGTAAATAAATATCATCCTAATACGACTAGAGACTAGGACTCAATACCAAGCTCAGAACGACTAAATGGACGGACGATTTTTTTTCTTAGAGCATTTCTGAGATTTTGTTATAATAATACACGTCGCCGCCCGGTCGTAGCATCGGGTGGTTCGCTCTCTGCCCACACGCCGTGCGACACGGCGGAAACTCGGCTGGAACGAAAAAGAGTAAACTTTTGTTGATTCGCTTTATGAGAATTCGTAAGAATTCTTTAGATTTATGAATTGCTAGTTGTGATCCGTCTTGGTTCGGTTGTGGTTGAAATTAATTTCTTAATAATTTTTACTAAATTATGGCCTCTCCTAGGAGAATAAAAATTCGCCACCTTCCAGTACTAGTTCATTTTGATGAAAATGAGTTCACGTGATATCTTATCGCGCGAGTCTTTACGGATGCACTTTTATTCTTTTATAAATCGTAGCCATTTAATACATGTAACTTAATTTGTAAGGTTCAGACAACTGAGTCCGACATTCATTAAAATAGCAAAAATGCATAAATAGCAAATTGGCGACTACTTAACGTAACATCACGCCTGTAATCTCCGAAGACGTAGACAGAGGAGCATAGAACACACCCACGTTTCACCAGTTGCGTTTATGTCCCACTGTGGTGATAGGTCGCGAGCCTGTCGTCACTACTGCCGGCATGTGTACCTTACAAAAATATAGTGCCCTATCCGCAATTTGAACCCAGGACCTTTAGATCGCCTGTCGCGCTTGCAGCCGACACGATCAAAGTTTTGCATTACTTATATATTATGCAGCACTTTACTTATTAAACCAAATGTCTGGACGTTTTACGGCATGTCCGAATTTAAACCGTTCCCGCAAAGTCAATTGTCATCGCCCATATGAATTGGAGAGGTATATATTTCTGGTAAAGTCCGTTATCTTTGTTATATTATTATGTAAAAAGCAACATAATTATTACACATGCAGTCAAGTGGACCTCGCTCGCGGGTGCGTGCCCTCGCGAATGGATGTCGTGCTTTATATGTGTAGTATGTAGAGCTTATTGTCATTTATTCCAAACTATGAAGTGTCGAGTGGTTTCATATACTCCGTCGTGGTAAGCCCTGGACGTCGGTCGGGCCGTGTATCGCTTACCAACTGCTTGTTGGCAGACTTCGTAGTTTTAGAGAGTGGTATGATAGTCTTGTATTTGTATAAATTTCTTCATCGTAGCTAATGCCGCTGTGTAGGGGAAGGGGAGCGATACTTTTTTGTGTCCTAACTTCATCCAAAATTAACTGTATTCGTGTAGAATTATCATCTGCATAATTAAATATGCGAGCTCAAGAGACCGCCAAGGCTTGCTGGGTTCAATGTTTCTGTACCGGTTGCATGCGTTGCTATGCCATCGGTCACGGTAAAGCTACACACACGGACAGTGATTTATTTTGTCAATAAGCAATGGTTATTTTATGTTACAACCATTTCGAAAATTATTAATAAGAATTTATATATTTTCTATATTGATTACAGTATAAAAGCGTAGTACTTGATCAATTTTTGTCTAAAAATGCTCTTAGGAGTCAAATTTATATAACACGATTTAGATGATAAACGAGAAAGTTTCGCTCTTCGAGCAGACAACTTATAGCCAATCAGCCCCTAAAATGTTAGATGAAGAAATGAGATTGGGGAAGAATGGGGATTTTTCCGCACTAATTAATGTATTGTCAGTAATAACGTATGTTTTTTTAGAAGACCAAAATCTATGATACAATTAACACCAGAAAATTAAATTAATTCCTTGCTTATAACTATGTATATTAACCATCGGTATGCGATAAGAAGCCAACGTTGTTATATGAAATGTAAACATACTAAATTAAACTTTCTTAACATAGAAAGTGGCTCTATCTATTTTCAGATAGATAACAACATGAGTATGACGTTTATTAAATAGTTCGTTACATCTCTAACAGATGGCGGTAGTAGTATTGTATAAAATTGTATTGTTTTGTGTCTTAGAATCGACCCTATTTTCTCAATGAATATTAATTTTAAAGAAAGTAAATGGATAATTTGTTACATTTTATTATTTATTTTTTTCCTTGACATTACAGGTTTGATAAAATTTCCTTAGAGGTTGCACTACAGGGTTAGAGTTATAAATGTCAATGTACAATTAAAAAATTAAGCAATTATTGGTAACGTTATAAATGAGAGTTTTAATTTTAAAGTAGAAAATACTTGAATCAATTACGATGTATAAAAATATGCAAGCAGATTTAAAGTGCTGAATTCTCTCGGCTAAGCGTGACGATACATTATTTCCGTGGATATCAAAAAACTAAATTTTGGAGCGCACTTCAATATGCTACAGCGCAACTCGCTAAAATAGTAAAAATCGTCGAATTATTTCTTGAAAGATAACTGGGAAAACCTACTGTTACATAAAAAATGAATTAAGTTTTCACTAACAAAATACATTATCATTTTTTTCACGTGGTGGTTGCAAACACCAGCACTGATCGAAAGGTCCTGGGTTCAAATTCTGGGTATGACATTGTTAGATTTTTCCAACAGGTTTTTTAATATTGGCTCAGACTGGAAATGCGCCAGATGTATAGTAATAATTTTACAATCTATTTATTCCATAGTGGAAGTGTAATACACTTCTCTGCCTACCTCTTCGGGAATTACAGGCTTGATGTTACATTTAAATAAGTCGAGTGTTTGTCGACGCAAAATTGAATACGATCTGAACACATGTGAACGCATGTGAGATATGAAAAAATTGTCTCGCGAACACAAACCGGTTGTCGCGATCAGTATGTGAGGGCGGCTCTCATCTTGACCCCGTTGCGCTGTCCTCGGCTCGCGGCTCCGCGCGGGGCATGCTGTGCGCCGGGCGCGCGCCACCCTGGCGCTCTGTGCGCGGCGAAACGCGTTACACCCACGAGTATCGTACCGCGTTTCGACTGTTGTGTTATGCGTTACATGGAAGAAGGGGTGAGGCTATTGCCAATTTATTATTATTGTTATTATATTAGCGCAGGTCCTTTACGGCGTACGCAGAGCCGGGCCCTCTGCTTACTCGTGTCGAGTCACGCTATAATGACCATCGCTTTCACGTCTTTCACGCTTAATACGATTATAATTGATACAAAATTTATACAATTATAATTAATGTGCATCAAAATCAGATGTGTGCAACATTTGGTATTTAGTTTCTTTAAATGTTAAAGGATTAATATGAATTTATGATAGTGTAAATTTTATTATGTATAAACGGGCTTGATTCACGCTTGTTGTTTGGGGATAGCCCGACCAGCCTCTGCCTCTAGGAGACCCTGCCTCATGAGCTCCCGTCGATCGCAGCGAGGCCGCGGCGGAGACAGCGCGGCGCCACACGATGTATTTTACTTGTTTAACATAATCCGTACGACATGCATTCATTCCCAAGTATTTTGCCAGAAACTGTGGGACATAATAAAACTGGTTTACATTTAAATTTTTCTAATGCTCCTGTAGATAGATTGTAGTATTATTGGTTGGTCGTGGTTGGTTCTCGTTGGTGGTGTTGGTTGCAAGAGCGACTGGCGATAGGGATTGCAGGGTTCGATTCCTGGGTCGAACTAGAATTTTTTTTTAATTTTTGGATTTCGTAGTAGTGGTTCGGAGTCTGGATATGTGCCCGATGTATGATAATAGGCTCACCACTTATTATATAGTGGGATGTAAATGTAACTGGTGAAACTTCCGAGTGTTCTGCATTCCTCTGCCTACCTCTTCTGGTATGACAGGCGTGAAGTTAAAATAGTCCTCTTTTTTTTAGAGCGTAGGATTTTTTTATTGTTGTATAAATTATTGTTCATTTATTGTCGACGAGAAAATCGCTCAGATTTATGTGTACGTTAGTTGTTAAGTTATACTTTCCATGGAACTGGGGGTGGGTCATTACCGGGCACAAACAAATACAGATCCCTGGCTAGGAATTTCTAGTCAGAAAAACCTGATGATACCTGACCGGGGAGTAGAACCCAGAGGCTCTCGCTTAACACTCACTTGCAACAACTAAGTTGACGAACGAGGCCAACAAACGTAACACGAAATTTAGTAACAGATTTGTTTATAATAAAAAAATGGCATATCGTATAAAACGTTGCGCGCGCCGGCCTTCGTTTGTATGTGTGAAACGGTCAGTCAGCGGGTGAGTGCAGGATATCGGAGTGTCGGGTGTGTCTGTTACATTACGAGCGCCCGACACGTGCGCTGTGGCGCGGCGTGGAGGCTGACCGGCGCGAGACGCGTCGTGGTTGGCGGAACTATGTAAGGGCTGGTTGCGCTATATACGAACGTGAGCGAACAACACGATGAATGTCATAATTGTCGTCGTCGAGACTGTGGCATTGTAGACTTCTGTTGAAATGAACATCTCGCTGAGTTGATCGGATTTTGATCGTATTTAAAATATGAACTTCAGCACGTAACATGACGCGAAGAGGTAGGCAGAGGAGGGCAGTACGCTCTCACGTTTACGTGCGCGGCATGTGTGTTTACTCATTATTCCTGTTCCTATTAAATATATATTAACTATTATTTACCTATAGTATTCCAATTATTAATATATCATCACGCCACGTCTGTTACAGCGCAGACAGACATCACCGAGTGCCAAAAATCTGTCGTTAGACTCACTTTTGTAATTCATTATGTATATGTTACCTATTATTGTTCTAACTTTTGTTTATTTTTATTTATTCTTTCCAGGTGAGAATGATAGCTGGTTCTTGGCGGCAGCAGAGCTATCTCTAGATCGATCTATTTGAAGATTAGATCACCAGTCGCCAGAAATGTTAGGTAATATGCGTAGTAGTCTTAAGAATGAGAATGTAACAGTCAAGCAAATAAGGTAACCATTTGAACTGACCAACCACACGCCGATCGACAGATGGATCGGCATACGAAATATACAGGTAGTAATATTCTTGATCAAACCGGTAGCAATATTTGAGAATACTGGCCAAAAGCACCGAGAGGCTATTTATTAAACTTTGTCAATAAAAGACCTGTTAGCATGATGTAAAAGAATAATGATTATAGCCTCCTCGTCGGAGTCTCGACGAGCACAGACCTCTTGTGGGACATATGCCTAGGTTTCTAACGTAACGTCACGACTGTCATCTCTGAAAAGGTAAACAGGTACGAAGTATCTACATATGTTCCACTGTGGAACAGTGTGTGTGAGCCTATGGTCATACACCAGGCTCATTTATATACTCTGGGCTCTGACTCCGGCTAGAAAATCTAATCTAACTAAAAAAAACCAGTAGCGCTTGATCCGGGTTTGAACTCAGGACCTCCCGATTGACAGTTGTGTTTACCAACAACACGATCTACGAGACAGTTAATTTATCTTGTACATTATCGGTCAGTTTTGACCCTACGATTGCTAATTCTACTCTAAATTCTATTAAGACGTATGGTCCTGTGCTAATATGTACATTATTATTATATATTATTTATTTATTAGGTCTAACAACGATTGTTACATTAAATAGGACTTAAACTAATTACACATAACTTAGACGTCCTAACAGCTAAATGCACAATCTATCACAGGTAAACACCGCGTGCAATTGTATATGTGTGCCGAGAACATTGGCACCATTGACACTCGACACAGCCGTCGCCATAGCAACCACTGCACCATCGGAACCAATGCGGAGCCGGTTCGAGCCGGTGTCAATACGAGAGCTCGCGTTACTGCGAGTGTTGTTTGAGATTAGGCGCCACTCGTGCATTACGAGAGCGCTGACAGTCAAATAGTTCTGGTCTGGTAGCCTATTCAACATTACATGAGATATTATGATTTTCTAATTACTATTATTATATCCTAATTTAGAATTTCTAATAGTGGTTCGGAGTCTGTATAAGTGCCCGATGCATGGCAGTAGGCTCACCACCTATTACATAGTGGGACGTAAACGTAACCGGTGAAACGTGGGAGTGTTCTGCATTCCTCTGCCTACTTACGTTTACGTAACTATTATTATTATGTCGTCATGCCAGGTCCGATATGGGATAAGCAGAGAGCACTTTATTTTATAAACGATCTATCGGCTCTGTCTCTAGATACCGCTTCCGCACACGTCTGCGCAACGTTCAGAGACCACGTAGCTCCGCGGCCGCGCGCAGCCGCCGCCCGCCCGCGCGCCGGGGTCGGCCGTCGTCGCTGGCGGGCGTCGGCGCGGGTTAGTTCGCTTGTGCCGAGCGCCGCTGTTTGTTGGTCGTGAACACGCTCAGAAAACATGCTGCGGCCCTGGTTGACGAGAGAATCGCTAGTGTTCATGTGTGCGTGTGTAACATACCACACACACATATACACGCGCTCGATGATACACGCGCACGCACACTGCAGACGCACATATAAATGTACTTAAAGCAATCACAAAAAATTACATCCCCACTGAGTTTCTTGTTAGTTCTTCTTAGTTGTTGGCGCGGTCCGAACTAACGTAAACTTATTTATAATGACGTTTATATGTGATTGCAAATCCTATATAAATAAATGATT
>DWEI01006303.1:0-10188 GCA_018245875.1 Mysoria ambigua | reverse complement strand
ATCAAGAGATGCATATAAGATGCAATTGAGCAATTACTGGTAACATGTAAAGAGCAAATGAATGAGCTAGATATGTATAAGAAAATTGATCTGAAGAGTTGTGAAATACTCCCGTATAAAATCGAAACAGATAATTCTAATTGACTGTACGAACTAAGTTCGATTAAAAGTCCAAATCCGCCTCCTCCTTATTCATTACGTTTTCTAGATTTTTCGATGCTATCCTCTCACAACACGGCACCCAACCTTTGTCACAATTTGCTGACCAGATTTATGAACTACACATTCCTTAATAACAATTTTGGCATGTAGAAGGACATTCCGACGCGAAGTACAAAATGTACTTAACAATATTCGACAGCGACAGTTCAATTATACGGTTCGCATATAAAAATGGTCAGCACACGCGCAACACACATCTGAAGGACGAGCGTTAACAATTAGGACATTCTCGAACATCGTCACCACTTAACATTATCAAAACGACACAAGAGCCACCATAAGCGTTCGAACATTGGCATTTAAATTAAGTACTGTAATAGTTTTGGTATTTTAGTCATATACATATTCCACGTATACCGACCAAAGGACATTATTATTATAAATTACAATAAATGTTTATCACACGTTCTTATAAAGATATGCTATTATAAGCGTTGGTCGAGTAGTAGAGTTCGGAAATTACAAATTTTTCATCTTACTTTAGAATGATATACAAATAGGTAGACAGTGTAAAAATAAATATTAGAGGGTATTTTTTTCAGTTGAAATGAATTCGAGAAGCACACGTGAGCGTCGGTAAAGCAATTAACAACTCGTGACAGATTGTGTTACGCCACGACCAATATGGGACATCATGAACTTTTAGCAAATAGCAATATGAAATATATTGGGATTTAATTCCACCAAGGAACTAAACATTAAAACCTTTAAGACCCTTTATAATTAAACACACGTTGGATATTTTTAAAGCAAGTTTTAAGGAAATGCATACTTTACAAAGTAATGTGTACTTTCTAGGTCTGCCACGAGCCTTAATTTTTTACCGAAAGTAGAAAAATGCATAAAGAGGCATGGGATAGGATAAAGCTTAGTCTATGCGAGTTTTTAAAAAATTGAATGGACGGAAGGAACAATTTTTGAGCGAACACAAACACGGGAAAATTTCCGATTCGATTCAAGGCGTTGCTGCAACTATCCCTAAGGTTCCTCCCGGATTCACAGCCATCATAACATTAAAGCTGTTTAACGAACGACTGCACGTATGTGGGTGCATGCTTGTTTTGTCTCAAATCAGCTTAATCGTAATTTAGTCAAATTTTATTACAAATTCGGATTATAAGTATTATAAGACGTGAGATGCTCGCTTATTGCGCCATATTGACGTCGACAAAATATTTCGAAAACATAAATTTTCTTTTAGTTTCTCGAACAGCATGTATTAGAATTTACATCGCATATAAGTTTATCAGCAAAGCCCTTAAATCTTATTTTAATACATTAAAATAGATTATTTATTCATATATCATAGCGTTGAAAAAATAAAACCATATTTTTGTGAATAATTCACCCCTATAACATGGCCACATTGCACAAAGACGTTTTAATACTTACCATACGATTTGTGAAATTTACTAACAACTATGCTGACTTAGCAATTTAAAAATGTAATTCTTATTTAGAATAAATATGAAGATTTCATTATATTTTAAATATATTTAACGGTACTGCTTTCAAATTCTATATATTCCAGTACTGTAGAAGGCAAATCGATAGTCGACAATCGATGTCGTCGACGGAAATCATCGAAAGGCAAACAATACATTTCAACCTCGCAACGCCTGGATCGAAACGGTCCGATTCATAAGATGCTAGTTGTGGCACTTCGGATTGACACACTTCGTTATGCACATAACAAATAGAATTATCAACAAGCAAGCATTTATCAGTTCATAGCCAACGTTAGTAATTCATATTGTGATCTTTGTTTATATAAATAAATGTAATATTTGAATAAATAAATTCATTTGTGTCCAATGGAAAAAAAAAACAATTAAATACATTTGCTAAATCAACAGAATATAATCAACAACTTGATGACTTCGTTTCACCAATGCAATGACATATGTTGCGATAAGTATCCAATGTGAATGTGAATATAAAAATATTTATTTGTCTTTCTCAACCTATTATTAATCTAATGCTCATGTAGCATCTAAGCAAGCTGATCTAAGTAAGAATTACTCATCACCAAAAGAACAATGAAGGCATTAGTTAACATCGCAAGTCGAGTTAGCCGTAGATGCCTCATGCGATCTATAACATATGTTTATACTGTTTAATTGTACTTTAGTAATACATTACATAATAAATACTTAATTTTGTTATCCGGCAGTTGAAATCTAAATAACATTTTACATACTACCGCAACACATTATTCCATTGGTAGAAACGAAGCCAAAATAAAAATTCCAATGAATTCATCGACATTATATACTTTTTCCTTTGATTATATGAACATTTCACACGTAATAGAAGATTATGTTCGCTAAGCAAGACAGAACTCGAGGTAAGGTATCTATAAATATATGGCAACAATGGAAAACGTGAAAATATACACCCAACTCTATATATAACTATATGGGTGTTGACATAGAAATAATAATTAACGACTATTTACTAAAAAATTTGCTAAGAAACTAAATTTTTTGTTATATTATGTATTATTGTGCTAATTATACAATATTTCTTTTCAAAAACTATATATTGGAGACTATATACTAAAATCGAACTGAGTATCGATCGTGCTAACGAAATTGCATTATTCATATTGCAATTTTATTTAAATACATCGATATGGAAGCATTTTTTATATTAAAGGGGTTGGCATATTCAGTGGGATACAATTAATATTTTTTTTTACAATAGCCGCGAGCGGTAACGCGAAAACTTAAAACTTAATACAAGTTAAAATAATATCGATAAGGAACCATCCGAAAACAATGGTAAAAGGCAGTTACAGGATCATTAAAAACTGACATTTAAAAATTTGTATTTTAAAAATGTTAGCACTTTTAAAGTAAGGCAAACGAAGGGCAACTAAATATAAACTGTTAGTCTAGTAAATTTAAACGTATCCTATTTATATAAGTCCTCATTACAGAAAACAAACCTTAAATGTAACTATAAAAATGTAATGCCAGTTTCAATAATCGTGTCCCATCAGACGAAATGCCATAAAATGAAATAATTGATATTGAACAATAAATAAATCACATTAAATCAGACTATTCTAACGTTCGGCCATGACTATTATGTTAGGCCCAATTAGAAACAATCAATGTGATCGATGCTATGATATTATAAATAACTTGTATCTAACAAATGAACATATTTTCAGCTTATTAACATATGTTTGTGACTTGACATAGCCTATTCAGTTTTTTTATAATATTACAATGACGGGCATATCCCTGCTTTCAAAATTAAAAATGACCGGATATATTATCTCACGCTCTTCCTGTGAAGCGCAAACTTTTGTCGAATTATTTTCGTGGACCGCAAAATTCGACAAAGCTTAACGATATAACTGATTGGTTAACGTGAACTAGTGCACGTTAAGTATTCTAACGTCCCGTTTTTAATATATTAGGACTTCAATTCAAATGCGTAGCTGCCGGTAAAAATAAAGAATATAAATAATATGACCAACCCCATACTAAACTATCTGTCGATTCATTCAACAATACGTATTTAAACGGCAAAGTACATACACTATTGCCCATATAACTGTCACTTGGTGAAATATAATAAATAAAAACTAAATGTCCTCGAACTAAAACCAAGAATCGAAAATAACTTCACACTTCTTCCAATGTTTATTTGTACAAAACAACACCTGCAAAGGTTAATAAAATGCATGCACGTATAAATTTTAAAATTAGAAAAGGCACTTAACGAATATAAAAATAAAAAAAATATAGCCATCTTTTTTCAATTCATTTTTAACAATATGATGATTCATCTTTATATTTAATAGTAGTCATATTATACAATATGATGTCAATTAGAGAATATTCATAAGGGTACGTTTACACGGCTATTGTGAGACGAAAATAAAAAAAACTATTTTTCTTAAAACTAACGTGAACTAAGTGGAAGATGTTCATTACAACTACGATAGTTTTGGTTTCGGTCTGCCTTTGCGTGGCAGTGTAAAGTAGATTTTGTGCACTGTTTTAAAATACTTTAATTATACGAAAAATATATATTAATGCGTTATTATCATTTTAAAAATGTGCATTTAGGCGAGACATTTTGAATGTTATGTAGAAAATTAATCCCTTTAAAACGATAGTTACGAATATACAGAACGTAGAAATATCGAAGTAATTAAAACTACACTATTTCATAAGGAACTGACTATTATTTGACCGTATTATCGTTGCAAACTGTATTCCAAAAAGCCTTTTTACTCCGTTGCAATAATAAAAATACTTTCTTCCTTTTCATAACTTCATTTTTAGAACCAATGAATCCAAAGTTTCAAGGACGAAAATACAATTCCCGATGTCTCTATCACAGTCATAATACACGGGACTAACATCGGCGTGACGATAATATAAACATTACAGGGGGTACACCTTGATATAGTTTACTGTGTCGGAGACATGCAACGATGACCTCAATCAATACTAGCAGTAAAATTGAATGTTCAGTACGTACGTAAAAAAAATTCAGCCGCCACTAAATAGTATTACAAGTATCGTTTGTTAGTGGGTAATAAAAATCGGCAACAAATTAACAAGGCTCAAACACCGACAGACGTAATACTACATTGCACAATAGTAATGTGAGACAATTATGCTACATTATAAAGTGGAAACCGAAATAGACAACCCTATAACCCGTCTAATAAAACAACAAACACCCTATATAACAAAACGTATTAGGGCCCAATATCGCGAATCGGCGGACGCCCTAAATACAAGTAACTACGATTAAAACGCGCAATCAATGCGTTAAATAAATATAGTGGTACTTACTCTAATAGTTAATAACTTCATTTTATATACTTTTTTTCATTTTATAATTTGCACGAAACTTGATATATTAAAATAGAGTCAACTAGTATTAACGTAGATACATCACATTTATTAAAGTTTCCATAAGATTTGGTGTGAGCGAATACATTATCTTTTAAAAAGCGTTCAAAGGATACCAGCTGTTGACTAGAAGGTCTACGCATAAATATTACGACATATCTTTGTGCATTACACGTGAACTGCATGGATTAATATAAATATTAAATTGCTTATTAAAAATAAATATGAAAATAAAATATTTAAAATGCACACTGCTCAATAGTGGAACAGCGAAAGCTATGGAGGCGTCGTAATATTTGATGCTCGATGGCTCAAATTTATGGGAATATTGCGCAAAACTGGCCAATTGATAGGCGCGCGCATTAACAATTTGCTGATATCTAGTCAGGTACATAAACTGTTCTCGTTAAATATGCAACTTCATTCGTCTCGCTCACACCAACAAGATTTTTTTTGGCAAGTATTAGTTCCTATATACCTGGCCAACGTCAAAACGTCACGACATACGAACGCGAAGTGAACACTTTGTTACGCGCGGCAGGGATGTTGAGAAAAATCCACTACCACATTCCGATAATCGATGCCCACCTCAGGTCACCCAACATACGGAACCATCTCGTTATATATCTTGGCATTAGATATATCAATACACTTCATAAGTACGCACCAACGTGCGAGGAAGAAACAGCAGCATAAGATTTAACAGCTATGTATGAAAACACAGCTAAGGGCTTAATTCGCTTTGCGGATCACACATTTCATGCCAATACACAAATCCATACTGCAACCCGCAACACGTGCCGAATTGTTCGAGAACATTCGAAGACCAAACGTTCGATTTTCGAAAACCGCAAGAACAACGCTCGGAATCGATCTACACACATACAATATCAAAAATCCAGCTAAGCGCCATTAAAAATTACGCGAGGGCCGCAACCGGCGTACAAACTAACCGAACACACATTCCACCCGGTCTCTGAAACCTGTGCATATTTGTACGCTACACAATGATCATTGTATTATTATATTAATAAAAGTATTATTTTATTTTCAGTTCTATAAATGCATTGTTGTTTGCTTAATTTAAAAAAAAAGTGTAATACGTTTTGTTTAATTACCATTTAGAATAATATAGTGCTGATATGATAATTTTTTAAGGATTGCAACGACCCCTTTTTATAATTTTCAGTTGTGAACGCTATTTTTGATGGCAATACCGGCTCACACATCAACATAATTTTATTTGTAAGATTAATTTAATAAATATGTCATATGAATTAATATTGCAGTCCATTAGTTTTTATTGTAACGTATGCGTGTTTATATGTTATACGAAAGCGTTTTTAAATATTATTTTAGTGTGCTTTTAAAAATATCGTGACTTTTTCGTGCAATTCGATGACCTCACAAGCCTTTTGTACTCTTATTATACAAACATTTATACATAAATATCCATTTATTAGTAGACAATAGCATTAAACAATGGACAATATTTAATATGTAATTGCTTAAGCATTTGAAGCGATAACATATAAAACGTACTGCCACTATGGAAATAGATGCCCGTGTTGCCATCAAACGTTCACCGTCACCAGTCATGTCCTACAGTCGTATGTTAAAATACACAAACAGTTGGAACGAACACTTCAGTGTAGGGACAGTAAAGTGTTCAGGCGTCCGAATACGATCGTTATTATAAATGCTATAAAGAACATTTTCGTTAACCGCTCTTCGTGGCTGTTCTGGTCATTTCGACATATTTATATTCGAGCATTGTACCAGTAAACGTCCGACTACAAATTTTGCCGCGAGGACGATTTACTGAATTTCAGTAGCAGCCAACCATATTGAGGACTCGAGTGCTTTTTTCGTACTGGTTATATTTTCAAATGTCAAATGTTGAAAACGGGCAACATTGTAGGTACTTCATGTATGTTTTTTTTTGTATTTAATATTTTATATTCCAATAAAGCTTTTAAGTAGAAATATTAAATTGTGTACAACAATCCAGATTTAACATGATATACAATTGTTACTAATAAAATATTTTCACTATATGCTTGGACATCTATGTAAATATTATACTTCTATAAAACGTGTTAAAAATTGCCTTATGTTTATTTTGTAATAACATGAATACACCCAAAAGCAGTAATTAAGAACACTCCGGAGTAAAGTCACACATACACACATACACACACACACAACACACAATCATTTCGTTCAGAAACGAATATTCCTAATATAATCAGATTAGCTTCATCAATGCTATTGATAGAAAAAAAAAACTATTTAATAGCCAATAGAATTATAGCAAGCAGGCAGCAAGGAAAGAGCCTCTAAATATCCAAACAATAGCAACATTATCAATCACTATCATTCCATTAATCCAGAGTGCTCTTAAGTGTTATTTGAACAATATTTTAATAATAATACTTTTGAATATCAAGTAGCAAGCACATTCAATACAATATATTAAAAAATTCGATTACAACTTGAAGTCACAATGATGTTTGTTTTGTTACATATGTGACGCAAAGAGATTACTTCGGAGCCCAGTGTGTGTCTGTGTGTCACACCTTTAGGCTGGAATAGGTGTGCAATAATTACAGGACAGCAAAGTCATGACCTTTCAGTCCAGCCATGAGACTTCGGTAAAGTATTTTAACACACCACACAGATCTTTCATTTCAATAAGACTATTTTAAAAGGGGACCATTATTCACTAATACTTAATAGCAAATACCTCAGTATATTAATTAAGATGGACATTTGCATAACAATGTTTGATAAATATTATATTGTTGTATAATAATGTTGCCAATTTTCAACTGTCCATAAAGAACCATGTACTGCAATACTAATGAGGAAATCATTCTCGAAAATTCCTGTGATAATCCAAGCATATATGTATTATATATATATGTAATATGCACATTGCAGCATATCACATATATATTAAAAATTTATGTGAAATGTGGTTAATATTAAAGCTTTAAAGACCAAAGTCTTTGAGCCTAACGAGACACCAAGACCTGGACAGCAATTTCGAGGTACATATTATAACAATCATTGCCTATGCTACATTTGATACCTATTGCATATTTGAAGAAAAATACAATTGGATGTGATCAAAAGAGACATCGTAGTCAATTAAGACATCACAGGAGAGTAATTTAGTTGCATGTATTTACCCTAAAATTAAAACATGTTGGTTCATTCATTAAATTTAAGGAGGAACTTGAGTTATAAAAATTAAAAGGTTTTCAATTTTTTTTTGTTTAAACAAAACATCATGGTGTGTTATATAAAAACACCTTAAAAATATGTTAATCAATTCTCTTACATAAAAATGAAAATATACAATAAACAGTAACCTGAAGTTCAAGCAATAACTGATGAACAGGATTTTGAACGACAATATACTGAGATCAACCTCGGTCAACCATTGGTCTTGTGAATTGTCATGCTAATTACAAAAAGTACAGTTGTAGTAATTCACTGTACCTTGAACAACCAGCAATGGCTTGTTTATCAATATGTCACTTTTGACGATAGGTCTAAAATGAACCAGCCAAAATAAATGACCTCATTGAACATCAACAATGGTCTCATGAAGCTAGTTTATGAGACCATTATTGATGTTCAATGAGGTCATACTGTGAAACAATAAACTTAAAAATATCCCTGTAATGTTGTACATAAAAATAAAAAGTAATAACATCCCTACATTCTGTTCAAAAGGTATCAGTTGAATGTCGGGTTTATGATTATTGTATATACAGATTTTCACAATAGAGAATACATTAACATATTTTAACATTAACTTCATTATAATATGTCAATTCCGTTAATATTAAGTCAATTCAGTTTGAGAACAATTCTATATGGCTAATGCACCAAATATGTTCATTAAAAAAGGGAGATAGACAGAAAATAATTATTAGAGACCAGATTCCGGTATACATAATAATATCACAAATTTAAATTATAAGTAGTATAAAATTGGAGGGAATTCGCGTATACTCTTGGCAGGCTATAGGAGGGATTTAATCTTTCAGAGATTTTGTTGAAATCCGCATACTATAAGTAATATATAATTATGAATAGATAAATATTACATATGCAAGCAATCTGGTCTTAAAACAAGCCTGATGGAAAAGATTAATCTTACAAAGTAAATGTTAAGATTATGCACTCCTTAGTAAAAAAAGAATAGAATTTATATAAATAATACTAGTAGAAACATTCTGAAATATCTGTTAATCTTGGCAAGTATGTCATATAAAAACTCTATACAAGATAACAATAATTACATTTTGCCCATCTCCCAATGTGCACATCAAATGAACAACACCCATTATTCTTTTCTTCTTTCCCCACCCTACGCCTGAGCACAATGATCACACATCCGAGATTCTAGTTAATGGGCCCCGTGGCCAAGTAGTACGGGTGCCTGTGGACAAACCGGTGGTCGTACCTCTGGTGGTGCTTGTAGAAATCGTTCCGCGGCACCTTCTGTCTGTACTGAGGTCTGCGTTGCTGATTCTTATGTTGGTGCTCGTGTTTGTCGGCCGGCTTGTTGGGAGGTTTCGTTTCTTGTGTTTCTGCTGTAGCGCCGGTGGTAGGTTTGGGCTGTGTTTCGGTCGTGGGCTTGTCCTGAAACAGTGATCGAAAGTGTAGGTAAAGGCGGTAGTTTAACACCGATGGTTGAAAACGATGTCACGACAAGATAAAATTAAGGCGACTACTACATTAATAAGAAGTGCGGACAATATGTAATAGACATCCATTAGCAATATAACATTATAACACATTTAATACAGTGTAAAGTTTCGATGGCGCAAAACCATCCAGGAGAAAGCGATCCACCCCCAGGAAAAAGCCAGGAGAAAGCCAGGACCCCCTACGGTGGGGAATACGACGACAGAAGGAGGAAAAGGAGAATATGACACAGAATGTTTAACCAACTTTGTAATTTTTTTTGGAAAATTACTGGTTACTTTCTCATTTTTGTTGAAGATTAATAAGAAAATACTCGTTAATGTCGATGAGCTATGTACTGCGGAAATATTTGTAAAAT
>DWEI01006302.1:0-10189 GCA_018245875.1 Mysoria ambigua | reverse complement strand
TGTGTGTGCGCGTGTGTGTGTGTGTGTGTGTGTCCATTTAAAAATACTATATTGAAATGAATGTAAAAATGATGTAATTAAGAGGATGTAAGAACGTAGAAAGAATGAAATGCAATGTTATTTTGACGGGTCTTTTTGTTGTAACAAACATCATACTTTTTAATATAACATTTTTGCAAAACGTTTAACATCATTTCTCTAGAATTTTTCGATGGTGATACAAAAGAAATGTCATGGAAAAATATGGTTCACACATTCCCTAGTGGCGGGAGCGCTGCGCTTGACATTATGAAGATAAAAATCCAAATATAGTAAGCAATCAACTGTGTAATATAAAATAATTGCGACCGACTCAATATTGTAAGGGCTTCGATCACCATGATTATCATCATCATCTTTCTAAGACGTTTTTCGGCTTTAATGCTGCAACATAAAATAATGGAAGACTGTTAGTGGGTCCCGTGCGCTCCACTAGCCTTGAGATCGCCTCTTGCGGCGCCCACGTGTAGACACGAGGCGGCGAAGGTCATAAAGAAGAGCGCTAACGAATGACAAGAGCAATCGAGGCTTTGTTTAGCCGCGGGGAGGAACAAAAGAACAACACACGCCAACAGTCTCAGCGACTGGGAAAATCACTGCTGCACCCGAGCCGAACTACGACAATATGCACAGAGCATATCTTTAATAGAGAAACAGAAATCTTTTTGAGATTATCTATCTTTAGTTCATGAAGAAGACGATACTGAAAAGTCATAATTCATCCTTGTGAAAATCTATTAATCTTTATTTGCGACCCTCGAAAAATTTGACTCTTTAGAAATTACTCGATCTAGGAGTATCTAACAGTGTAATATAATAACATTCCAAATTTTTTCACCCTAACACAATTCACAATTCTAATGTCCAACAATTAGCTTAGTTAGAAAGCGTTCTATAATTACCATGACATAAAGCAGGCGAAGCGTACCGTTGGCGAAAATATGCACGACGAGAAAGAAAAGCAAATAAATCTAAAATAAAAAAAAAAAAAGGCCACGAACAACAATCACAACAGCGGATATTGACCGGTGCTAACGGCCCACACCGACCTGTGTTCGGCTGGCGATGTAACGAATGTGTGTTTACATCGTAAACACGTTACGATCAGCGGATCTTGGACACTCGCCAGGGGGCCCTGGTCACGCCCCCCCCACCTCCCACCTCCAATCATTCAGCTATTTTCTTGTAAACTCTTTCATTCGCCCGGCAAGATACCGCGCAAGTGAGAAGCGATCGCTTCGATGTGTTATATGAAAATAAAATACAAACAGTACACACTAAATTAGGCCTTTTTCCTTTACACTTACCGGCTATTCTTGATTTGAAAACGGAACTGAAACATTTTACTTGATATAAATGTTTCAAACGTTGTACATTCGTTAATTAGTCGTTGCTTATGAAAAAAATAGTTGGGAAAGTGAAAAAATGAAACAATTTATTTGCGTGCAAACGTACTTTAGGAGAACGCGTGTGCGTTACGGGCAGTTGCCTATTTTGACAAATGACAAACATTCAAAATTGAATCTTATGATAATGTTACAAAGGCATAAATAACTATACAACAATACGCCAGTCGATAGACGCGCAAACCGTAAAACTTTATGGTGGCCATAATGAATTTAATTACAGCTTTATGGTTTTAATTATCCTCTCACACACCACACTAATGTGAATGCTAATGGTTCTGGAAATGTTGCATTAAATTGATGGAAGTATTTGACCGGTGATAGACTGTGGCCTTAATCCTCCTCATTTTGAGAGGAAGTCAGTGTAACAGTGGAATTATAAAAGGGTTGAATGATGATTATGATGATGATTACGATGGATGATGGCAATCTAAACTGTCAGTTTTAAATTAGTCATTACTTTCTTAGATCAAAGAAAAACCCAGTATCTGTATGGACCGGCCCAGTGGTCCGGTGTTTCATGTAACTGAATCCTGCGACGACGAATCTTCATGTATATATTCATATAACACTTACGATAAATTACTAAGCACCCCCGACCAGAACAATCGTAGGAAATTACACAAAAGCGACCGAACATTTCTAAATTGATTACTTACATCGGTACTATATACACGACGCCTTTTACCCATAGGGGTACACAGGGATGAAGATTTCCGTAAGCGTTCCAAAAGTCTCCCCAGACACAGTGCACGTGGACAGATTTCCGAACGTCCCATTCGGACGACGCGACGCCGCCGCGCCGGACGGCTCGCGGTCGTCCTGCGGACTGCGCCGCGACTGTTTTACGACTTCCGACATGAGCCGCCGGCCCGCCAATACTTTTACCGACCGTTATTCCGTAATGGATCTTCACTTTGTAGAATTTATTATGTTGTTCGCACACTAGAATTCTGTTAACATGTTCTCAAAGGCCTGTGAAGTCTACTACCCACACATGGCCAATGTGTAGCACTATGGCCCGATCTAATATGTCATATGCGGGATAATATTGATATTAATTATTATTACACCATCAAGCCAGGTCACCTGCAGAGTAGACAAAAAGAACCCTATTCTTACAAATTCGATGTGCCTCCTAATAATGACAATTAATTTTCACTAATAATGACAATGATCCCGATTAAGACCTAAAATAACACAACTAATCGAATCCACACTTCGACCTAGTAACAAAGGCACCACCCACCACCAAGTGGGGTCACCAGTTCGCGTGTACCAGCAGGTCAGAGGAGCAACAGACCCATCAATTAGGATCGACATTACTCACTGCTGTACATAAATAACATTCCAAACGACGAAAACATCGCGTGATAATGGACACTACATAAATTAGAATCGTCTCACGTTGAATTCTCATTAACATTGCGGGTGCGTTCCTGTCTGTCCGTTTATATATCTATGTCACGAAGATATTGACCCTAGATACTAAAATAGTATAATATTATAATAAATAATGGGACTAATAAGTATGTCTGTAGAGGCTTTAATTTAAGCATAACATAAAAATATATTTTATTTTACGAATTTTCCACTAACTACTAAGGAAATGGTATAGAAATAAAATTTTATATTACTAATACCATTCCCAGGGGCCATATTTCGCGATACCCGTAACAGCACCGCTGTCACCGTTCAATAGACAAATGACGACCTCGTTTCAGGCGTTTTTCGGGTAAACTGAAAACTGAAACCAGCAGAGACACGCCTTTGGGTTTTAGATTTGACATTTAATGGCCGTCAACCTTTCGGCTCGACTCGGTAACAAAATAGAACCATAAAACTAACGTTACTATAACAAAATGTTGGAGACTAACTTTTCTACATGTAAGGAGAGTAACGAGCAGATAATACTAACAGTCCTGCAGCATTGGGTGGTCCAGTTGTTACCACCGGAACTACGAAATAACTGTATAAAATAAACTGTTATTGTCATTTTTTTTCACTCATGGTGTGCATAGCAATGAGTCGATTTTAGCTTCCTTTAGTCTTGTTATATACAGCTTATTATATGAGTCAAGATAAAAAAAATATTCAGCGGGAAAAACCCTCAAAGCATCCTATCAAAATATTTGCATATCAATTTTTTATTCCACAGACATTTATCTCTTGGCATATTTCTTTGGCCGTAACATATTCAGTCTAATCCAATCTATACTAATAACATAAAGCTGAAGTTTGTTTGATTGTTTGGTTGTTTGATTGGTTGAACATTGGTCCGATTTGAAAAATTATTTCAGTGTTAGATAGTTCATTTATCGAGGAAGGCCATAGGCTATATCATCACGCTAAGATGGATAGAAGAGGAGCTGCAATAAAAATTATTGCGACAACGGCAAAATTTATAGTTTTCCTTGCGTACGCTAAGTAAACTGTAAAGTTACTCAAAAATCATGTAATACAAAATTATTCCCCTCTATAAATAAAAGTCTGCGACAGCATATGTCTAGCTTTTAATGTTAACCCACTATAACCATTTTATGGGTAACAAAGTAGTTCTTAAATAATACATTATTTGCGAAGGTGTTTTAATAAACATGATAAATCCTTATCCAAATGAAGTAAGTAGGATATGCCGACCTGACGTCCGCGTTACGCCCCCAGGCTTTCACCCCTAGCTCGCCTGTTCATCTTTTTTGTCTAGGTATTTGATTTTTTCTATTCTCTGTGGAGAAACATATAAGCGACTTTCCAACCTAGAATTCCCACGAGGTCGGTATTTACACGGGAAAAACTTTGTGATATACTGATTTCCACGCGAGCGAAGCCGCGAGCACATCTAATATATAATATTCAGATACAACTTAGAGGTCAATTTATAGTGGATATCCCGTGTGCCGGAAGCTTTCAAGCCGCCTAGAAGGTCTGCGATAAAGTTAAACTAGTTTGAGTACATAACAAAACTTAGAAAGACCAACATCGAGCATTATATATATAATAATTAGAGTGTAATAATCGTTAATCTTGTCTACTTTAGTCACCGAAATACAACTATACTTATTTCGGGTATTACCAGGCGCACATTTCGGACAATACTTAAAACTACTTAACAATACTTCAAAATATACATATATAAGTTAAAAAGATCTATGTAAATCATCTAATGTAAGGTTGTTTAGCTTCTGGTTAACCTTTTAACACATTAGTTAAATGCCGATTTGATAGATGCGTAAATTCACATCCCGGCAGGGTTGATAAACGAATCATATATTTAAGTAATGTATAAATGTTCATTCACAGCCTCCAGGATTCTAGAAATTTTTAGAATTATCAATGATTCCAATTATCTTCTGAACCTCTTAGCACAGCTTAAACTGCGAAAGGTCCTTCTCAGGGAGGTACACTGGGACCCATAACATTTACTTGGAACACGTTATCTGGCCGCGTGCGGGCTGCAGTTAACAATCCTAGGACAGTTTTTATCTTGTTATTATAAAGCGTTGTGTAAGCCGGTGCTGGCACAATGACCGCGTGAGCACATTCACACGTGCTCTTTGAATCACGTTGGATAACGTAGTTCCTGATTATTGTTATTTAACTCTTGAAACAGTTACATATTAATATAACGGTTCAACAGCAATCGTAATTTGAAAGGATTTACTATCATTTGAATTTGAATGTTTTCAAATTCCCGTACCAGGGAGTGTAATCAACATAAAACTCTCATCTTTGATGTTGTTTATTGACCTCAAGATACTAGGTTTAAACATTTACAGTATGAAAATACACGTACATATGTTATGTTAACGAACGAAATAAAATCAAAACGTCATGTTATTTTCAGAAAAAAAAAATCAATAAAGTAATCGCGAGAAAATAACACTGCTTTATAAATCAATCATGGAAAAGTTCATGGTATATCCAAGATTGTACTTTTCAATTCAAACGTAACTAATTATTTTTTTGCCTGTCCCTTTATTTCTAATAATTTTACGCTCTAGTTTTTATGGGAACCATGTTTCTAATTACGCGCTATTGTTTTGATGGAAACGTCTTTTTTCATGTTAGGCTCGAGGGATCATGAAATATACACTTTCAATAACATGATTCAAAATTTGGATATGGCTTTCTCATAACAATTACTTGCGCAAAGGAGCTACGATCATTGAGGAAATAAAGCACGAAAACGAAAAAGAGAAAGAAGCAGTTACATCCAAGAATTATGAACTATTTAAGACAACAGTGAATGGGCACTGCCTGAGCAAACGCCCTGCATCCCGGTTACTATCAGGAGACGTCGTAGTCCAACGGGAATCTATCGCTATTAAAAATCTTACAACATCGGAGCTAAATGAACCAATTCATCGACACTCAACCATTTCGGGGCTCTCGACGATTTCTGCGATACTCTAATTGCGATGACCGTGACTCGCGATTCCGCGGAATGTTGCTTGCGAAATGGTCACTTCACGTTGTTTCAATTACAAAATGTAATCAACCTTCGGCGCGTGACGCGTTTCATAAGGCACGATGTTAACATATCCACGGTCATACATATGAGCATATAGACCAGGCAGAGCCTTCGATACAGGGTGGGTAGAACACGCTCCGCGGTCACGTCTACATAAAGACATTTCAATCAGGACGGCACGGGCATATTCGATACGGGAGCTTTATTCGTTTTCCTTTGATAGGTAGTTTTCTCGCTGTCGCTGACTATGTCGCTCTCATTTGGTAATCTTCTATAAAACATTAGACATACTATTGTGTAATTTAAAAATGTATCAAGTTTCATCAACGTTCACGATTGCCCAGATAACGGACATGTCAATAAGCCATTAACAATACCCTCGTCATATTAATTCCAGGTAGACGATAATCCAATCGTCTTAATGCGTCATTTAGAACACATTTCATTAATATATGCTCCATCTGGATTAGTTGCATTTACAATTCTCGGGTATCCGGGTAGGGTGGTGGTGGTAAGACGGCGGTAGGAAGTCACAACTCATATTGTGATCGGAAAGTGGTCACGTTGAACACTGTACGATGTACGATTATACGACCAGTTTTACGATTCGCCATATAACTTTCGCAACGATCACAGGACACTCGAGCGTTCTCGATTGCAATACAATTTTAAAGACATAATAGGTGTTTGAAATTATAAATTACGTGTCGTTGGCGGTGGTGAGAGCGTTTCGTTCGTTCAACGGCGAACACTTTAGGTGAAAACGAGGAAGAACCGTGCGTAATGAACATTTCTTTTTAATGCGTTCAGTAATAGGTCCGACTCCAGCTCTGTAGGATGTATAACATAACTAGTGAAACGTGGGAGTTCACTGCACTCCTCTGCCTAGAACTTCGGGGTAATATATGCGTGCTGTTATGGTTCATTTTTATAGTTTTTATTGTGGTTGCAAGCGGCCAGATGTCAAGTAGTAAGTGCAGTTCGAAGACATCTGCATACAAGCTTAAATGTCAATATATATACGAAATCTGGAACACATGTTGATTCTCAACCAAAGCGTACTTGGTTGCGGGGCATGGCTTGGTAGTAATTACAAACATAATTCCTATCACGCCTATTTCCCATAGGGGTAGACACATTAAATGTTTTCACTTGCACTCTACATTCATTACTACTAATTTTACTATTAATAATTGTTGTAATTATTTTACTAAAGTCCCAAGATTTCTTGGCGCATATCGCTTTTATACGAATATACAGATTATAAAATCATCGGGATTAATCATTGTAATTTTTTCGAATAGTTTTTATCGTCATCAAACTATTTTATTCTTTTTTTACTGTTAGGTCTCCTTTTTGTAGTTGAAGAATATGCTTAATATGAATTTTATAACATTTTAATGTAATCGTTAAACGAAAATACCAGTTTTGAATGACTCGAAACCCCTCTGTAAACGCACACATATCACAATACAAATTCTTACATAAGTCAAGGAACCTCATACAACTAGATGTCCCAAAAATATATAACAAGTATGACGGGCATGTTTAAAAAAAACCATTCATAACATCGTGTAATTAAACTCATTATCCCGCGTCCCACACCGACCCGCTCGGACGTGACGTCACGCGCAGGAAGCGCGCCGTGTCTTAGCGGGGAAGTCATCATTCCCATACCGGGACGCACAGTTACATCCAGAAATAGCGCGCGCCCACTCTCACCTGACCCCCGACGCGAGCGGCGCGCCATCAACGGGCGGGCTCTAGATAAACTGTCGTTCTATAAACAGCTGTTGACGAAGAGGGAGCGATGCCTTCTTAACGGTGGTTTTTTCTCTAGATTTTTATTGGATCGTTTATACTGTTCCGATGATGGCTTAAGTACGCTCGTAGAAATCGCTATGTCAAAAACTAGAGCTCACCAAAGTGGCATTGCTTAAAACTAACGCTCTTTATTTCGCTTGTTTACTGAAGATTTTTGTATGGTTTTAATATCAATGGCCATTTCAATAAATGTAATGTCAAGTATACATGCATAGCACGCTTCTTAGTCTAGGCGTTTTTAGATAATATATAAAGCCAGGTGGATTCGTAGGTTTTTCACATCTAAATAATACCACTATTATCAATATAACATAATATGAAGAATTAAGCTCGGAGAAAAAGTTAAATAAAATAAAATTTCTCCACAGTATTATAATCTATCCCTATAACAAAGACCAACGGATCAATAAAAAAATTGATACCCCCATTGTTAAGCATTGCATACGACCGCGCACATTCACGACGCATATAACAAAAATACATCGACGGTAACAAGCGTAAACATAAATATCCCTACAGATAAATAACAATAAAAGCTAGCAACAAGTAAACAAGGCACATCATAAAACGTTATGTATGCACGAGTAACGCACCCCGCACCCCTGAGCGGTGCACTCTGATCGCCATCTGTCATGACACTACTACGAGCCGTTATGGTCCTTCCTACCAATATTAATAAAGGTCATATTGCCAGGGTCACTTAGTTTAAAGGTTTGGTAATAAATTTTAATATTCCCCTGTGAAAACTTGAGAGTGGAAAAATCATAATTTAACTCACATACGCTTAATGCTCTTGTTTCCTTTGAAAATTGTGTGAAATATACCTACGTTTGTTTAATTTTTATAACAGCAATGTGTTATGTGATAATGGTTGACTTTTTTATGAGAGGATCTGGAGCATCCTTGTCTATGAACCGAACTGTTCCGCGCAGCTTTATCGCAAACGCGGACATTGGTGGTACTAACGCGCGAGGAAATGAACCCAGAACCCACGGAGTGGCCAACTGAATTCAGAACAAGAGATCAGTGAACAGTATAATCTCAGCCTGTGACCCATGCACGTCCACCAAGCCATCGTTTGACTTTGTCGTATGTACACACGCAACGCAATGGTACAATTAAAGATACAAATGACAATACATTGGAAACGTACAAGACTTGTCAATACTACTGGCGCGTCCGCTTCCAATAGAGCCGCGGTGCAATGGTCAGCGAGTGAGCGCATGAGTCAGCCGGAGCGCCGGCCCGTGATTCACGCTGCCCCGCACTAGCTCCTAGCGGCACGCACAAGCGCAACATCGCCGCTTCACGCCTCTACACCCGAAGTGGCAGCCAGAGGAGTGGAATGCTCCCACCATTCGGAAGTATCTCAAAAATAATTAGGAGTAGGGGATGAATATCTTTCCATACACCGGACACGAATCCAGACCCCGAGCCGTTACTAGTGATTTATAACTAGAAATTCTAAATAAAAAAAAATAATAGTGCCCGGCCTGTGCTTCGAACCTATGACCACTCGATCAACGAGGCAGACATCGACCAAAACTTGATGTTACTGTTCTTACAATCCCAGGTAATCAACCACATCTTGCACAACAATAAGCTCGACCCTACATTAAACCTCGAAATATTGCTAATACACTGCCTTGCCCCTTCAGCGACAGAGGCACGGTGACACTACGCAGTGTATATCAAACTAACACGTCACGTAATCCGATGTAAAATTTCACGCACACTGCTTACCAAGTGATTTATTTCTTTTGTCTGATCTGTGATTGTATTTTATCTGTGCAAACAGCCTCAATGGGGGTCAGTCGCTGTGCAATAACGGATACCGGCAGGCGGACGTCCGGCGATACGGCATCGCCCGCCATTACCACTGCCATCGCTATTAAACTTTTAATTACATACTTCATATGCACACATGTGTTCATTATTTATGCGGTGCAATTATGTTCGTGGTAATGATGATTTAAAAATGTTGTCTATGGATATGTAAGAAGTGTTAAAAGTTATTTGACACAACTCATTGGCCGCCAGCTATTTTAACCAAATGGTCTTACATAAAAATGTTAAAGTTTGCATGTAGCAAAAATTTTTTGACCTGAATGGGAAAAAATAGATCTGTGAAGAGTTTGACTAAGGGTTGCCCACATACTGAACTCGGGTAACTTGAGTAACACAAAGCAATGTGCATAGAGTGAGGTGACGCTACCCTGGCAACACTGTACATACGGGTTATAATTTATAATACCTACTATATTCTACTGCCTCCTTGGTCGTGTTGGTTGCATGTGCGACTGCCGTACGGGAGGTCCCGGGTTTGATTCCCGGGTCGAACACTACAAAATTTTCTAATTTAGATTTTCTAATAGCGGTTCGGAGTCTGGATATGTGCCCGATGCATGGCAATAGGCTCACCACCTATTACATAGTGGGACGTAAACGT
>DWEI01006301.1:0-10190 GCA_018245875.1 Mysoria ambigua | reverse complement strand
TGCCCGATGCATGGCAATAGGCTCACCACCTATTACATAGTGGGACGTAAACGTAACCGGTGAATCGTGGGAATCTTGTACATTCCTCTGCCTACCTCTTCGGGGATTACAGGCGTGAAGTTACGTTTTTTTTAGTAAAGTGAGAGTATTTCGCAAAAATAGTGACATCGGCATACAATTTCTGTCTTGGCACTTTAGTAAGGTAATAAAGATTTTTATTAATGTCAAAATCAAACTGCGTAAGAAATGTGAGTCACTCTTTGATATAGTCGTCGACGGTGACGTTGTATAATATCTGTATATTCTAAATAAGATGCAAACATATAATAGTAATAAGTACAAGTAATTAATTGACGCGCATCTTGTTTCAGACCAAGGAAAGTTAAGAGCAAGTGTGCAGTAGAGGGTTTGCATAAAAACAACAATGAATGACGAAAGCATTTTATTAGTGGTGTTCGTTGGCGCTGCTGACGAGGTCGGCGGCCCTCTCGGCCAGGGCCACGAGCGCGGAGTTGGGGAAGAGCGCGAGCGGCGCGGGCAGCACGCTGGCGTCGGCCACGCGCAGCCGCCGCACGGCGCGCACGCTGGCGGACGCGGCGGGAGCGGGTGTACTCGGGTAAGAAATACGATGGCCGCGAACATGTCAGTGTGAGCGTATGGAGAATATGATGAATGTAGAGGATATTTTTCGCTCGATGCTCTCTGCCTATTCTCTAAGGGTGTGGCAACTTAATAATAATAATAACAGTAGATACTCAAAGACGACGAGAGCCATGATATCTATAATTTTAATTTAAAATCCCTTACACGTCCCATTACAAAGTGTAACATTTATATTATAGATAAAGTAAAATGTTAAACAGAAGTCATATACCGCAGCTGGTCGTCGACCACCTTGCCCCCGGCGCACGTGCCGCCGGCGTGGTGGCCAGTCACCGCCACCTCCCGGATCACGCACTCCAAGTACTCGTCCGGGGGGCTGGCCGCTTGGGGCTGTCTCGTTCTCACCGCCTTCGGAGTCACTGTGCTATTCGCCTGCTTTGGTTTGGTCCTGATCAGAAATACGAGAATACTAGGAAAAATATGCTGTTACGCAACGTAACATCGCTCCTGTAATACCCGAAGAAGTAGGCAGAGGAGTGTAATGCACTCCCACGTGTCAACGTCACGTTTACGTCTCAGTACGGAATAGGCGGTGAGTCTCTTGTCAGACACCGGGCACATATCCAGACTTCGAGCCACTAATTTAGAAGATTTAAATTAGAGAAATTCTATAGTGCCCAACCCGGAAACTCAACCCAGCACCTCCTGATCGGCAGTCGCACTTGCAACTGACACGGCCAACGAGACAGTATAAGATATAAGATTAAAATTGTATAAAAATATCAGAACAAACTTTTTCTTTCTCTTCTGCACGACTTTGCCTATCTGGTCTTCCTTTGAGTATTTCCAGAAAGAGAGGCAGCGCTCCGCCCGCGGCCAGTGGATTCTGGCGCCGATGTCTCGGAAAGGCTTCGTTGCCACCAGCTGCTCCGCGCGCCGCACCGCTGCATCACCACCGTCATGACCTTCATCAGCCTGTCTCCATCCACCGCTATTTATAGCTCATCATAATTATATTTTTCATTTTATTATGTATATTTCATCAATGGTTACACGGGACCCTCTCCGTGAAAAACTTTGGTATTCATATTAGTTTTTAATTATAGTTAGGTTTTTCGTTGAACATTTTATTTATTTATAGATTTTTCAAAATCACTTGCGGAAATTAAAATAAAAAAAATTGAACTGATGAGATGAGTACAGTGAAGATAAATAATTATTATAAAGTATATCGAAGGGTATATCGAAGTTCCCGATATAGCCGAAAGGATTAGCACGCTGAAGTGGCAATGAGTTGGTCAACTCTGCCGACGTTTGGACTATCAGTGGGGTAGGATAGTGTAGTATCAGTAGTTCTGGAGAGGAGACCGCGGTTCAGCAAGCTTAGTGCAGCACGCCCTCTGGCCAGGTGGGGTGACTATTTGCTAAAGCAGAAGTTTAATCCGGCGAGACAAGAACAGGGCGCGATGGCGCTCTTTAGGGAGGCCAATGGCTAGCAGTGGACTGAGATAGACAGATGATGATGATATCGAAGAAATGAAGCACAATCGTTAAGTACTAAATTTGTGTGGAACGCACAGAATTAGTAGCTATACATGTACGCATGAGTGAGTAATAAGGAATATAAAGTAAGCGCGCAACCTCGCAGCATGCACGCGAGGTCGGCGCGCTCGTGCAGGTAGTTGGGGTCGACGCGCGGCGCGCCGCCGCCGGCCGCGCGCACGGCGCCGCGGCTGGCGGGCCGCGCGCACGTCGCCAGGAACACGAAGCCCTCCTGCGAGAAGTCGTTCGGGTACGGGAACATCTCCGCGAACACCTGCGCAGCGAGTGGAACGTTACGTCTCCAAACCTGAACAGGTAGATAGAGGAGTGCAGCACACTCCTATATTTCACAAGTTACGTACACGTCCCATTATGCAATAGGGTGAGTCTACTGCTGTGCACCGGACTCAAATCCATACATCGAGCCACCATGATATATTTCCATTTGAAAATCTATGTTAGATAATTCTAATCTGAGATTTAATACCAAGACCTCTCGAGATTTGCAATCGAGCGTGCATCTCTCGACCAACGATGTAGTTAAAATAAAGCCAAAGCCTCAGTACCCGTGGCCGGTAGTTGGACAAGTCTCTCAAAAGTCTTTCGCTGGTGGAGCCCATTGAGAATAGCATCAGAGCTGACGAGTTCTGATATTCTACGGCAGCCATCGGTGGGAATGCGAGTAAACCTAAAGAAGAAAGAGTTATTTGAGCACGGATTAATGTAAACGTAGGAAAATCAAAGATATATTAAAATAAGAATTTCTGCTCAAAAAGTCGTACTTCATGGCATGCATTTTTTATTTGGTTTTTGTATGTCCACATTTTTATGGGTAGATTACATTTTCTAATATTATTTTTCTACAAAGTTACACCATCATCAACGTTATCAGCCTTTGGAGATCCACTGCTGCTGAAAATAGATCTGCCCTAATAGCCGTCACTCCACCTGGTCAGGACCACAAAGCTCAGAAGCTTTCCGAATGTAGCAGTAGCGATAATCTGTGAGGAAGAAAATTCATCGAGTGGCGGCCGCGTCTAGGTAAAGGGAGCGTAGGTCACCCTCCTACCTAGTGGTCGAACGACGTGAAGAAGACAGCGAGCTACTACTGAATTTGGTTATTGTCATTTGTAAGGATTAATATAAATGAATAAACGTATGTAAATATAAAAAAAATTACCCTTTCCTTCCCATAGATATTCCCACAGGGTTTTAACACTGAAGACTTTGGCTAGTGTAATGCTGATCGGTTTCTGGATACTCGTGTACAGAGGCATGTTCATATGATCGTGGAAATTGGTACCGACGTAATCATTTTCGGCAACGAGCTTGATTTTGAGCCTGAATTGAGTGAAAATTAGAAATAGGTAGGTATTTAAAAAAAGCAAATGCAAATGAAGTCTTAGCTACTGTTTTGGACGGTTAAGTCAAAAATTACGATGGGGAGCTTCCAAATCACGATCACAAATCGATCGTAATCTTTGAATCTCAAATCTTTTAAGCATTATCACCATCTTGCCACTACTATGAGAATAGGAATATTAGTCTTATTAGTAATTATCTATTGAGATATTTGTGCATTTGGCCACATTTTTACGCCAAAAAATTCAATAAACCTAAAAGGTTTGTAGGTGGTGCTGATAATGAGTTCGAAATACGCCCTCAACTTACATCTGTATATTCCATTCAGCACATATTATAGTAATTACCTACGAACCTTCGAATCACATCCCTCTGACCAATACCAGACAAAAGCAAAAGCTGTGGTGACTTGATAGCTCCAGCTGATATAATTATTTCCTTGTTCACAAAAATGTTGTCCAGTTCAACATGGTCCTTTAGTATGTAAATTGATGAAGCGGTGTTGTTTTCGAAACGTACCTAAAAGGGACCTGAGTATCACTTAATGAAATTAAAGAAGACCTAATTTGGTTACAACTTTTAGTATCAGTCTTTTTATGAATGTACTCTCTCTAAAGTTTCGTTCTTTAGGCAAATTTGCAGATCCTTGTAGACCTCAGTTCATGAAGATCATTACGTAAGTACTTACAGCGATTCCCTGAGTTTGTAGCAGAACATGTAAGTTTTTTCTATTTAAAGCTGGTTTCAAGTAAGCGTCAAAAACTTGGAATCTCACGCCGTTTTGGACGGTGGCCGTGGCTTTTCTGAATATAGTGTACTTATCTGCCGTCTGTTTCGAGGCCTCTCTAAATACTCTCATTAGCTCCTTATCTTCGTCGATCATTTGCAGTTTCATTGGAGCCTGAAAGATCGATATTAATGTTTGGAGTATAATAAATAGGCTAGCTTTAATATTTATTTCCGTTTAGATATAATGTAAAGATTAATAATAACAACACTTTCAGTTGTTTTACCTAATGAAAAAAAAACCTATGACAAGGGCTTGGATAATTAGTACCTAATTCATGAGAAACTTGCTAGTTTGTTATGTAGAATATCTCCCGTTCGAATTCGGACTGGATAGACAAATTAGAGGACGAATGCATTTACTGCTAGTTCTGTTTCTGTTTTATTTTTGTTATCACTTCATACATATGTGTCATTTCGTGTATTTTTAAATATAGTTAGTGCTTGTAGAACCCACAAGAACAGATTTCTTATACGCGGTTATGTATGTAAATATTATTTCTGCATCTTTACCTTCGCACCCGGACAATGTGTCTTTCCAGTACAATCCACAGAATTGAATTCACTCATAACTGTCCCAAATGCCTTCTTAAAATAAGGCTTCAAGTCATTGTAGGACCAGCCTTTGAAGCCGAGTTGGGACCATTTTTCATAGTCTTCTGGGAGGCCGAATCCGTGGAGGAGGAAGTTGATCTGGCTGGAACCCCCCAATCCTTTACCTCTTGGGAGGAAATGTGTCTGAAAAATTATATCTATGTTTATAATTCTGCAATTTACAATACGAACGTTTTGACGTACACAAGTGATCTCTGAAGATTCTAAGTGGAAAAGATATAAATAAAAATAAAAATAAATAAAAATAAGAACATTTCTGCAAGGATTCTTTGGGTAAAGGCAATAAAGTGTAAGAAATAAATATGGCCCTTTATTTCTTATACTTTTATGACCTTTCCAGTATTTACTAAATGGCGTAAATACGGAGCGCAAAATGATTAAGGATTACTATGTATACTTTTGTTTGACCTGCTTTCGTTAAGGTAGCAGGGCAGTGAAAATAATAATAGAGGGTTTTGGGACTTGAACTTTTGGTGTTCTACCATTTTTGTTCCAGAAGCTGCAAGCGGATACAATAGTACATTAGTAATATATGTATTTGTGTTAGAAGCATAAAAGTATTGAGTATAGTATTGACAAATAATCATTTAAAATTTATACTTGTCGTTAATTGTTACCTGTGCCCAAGTGCCGAACGACGAGTATTTCTGCGGCGTGGTTTGCACCGACCAGTCGTCTTGGCTCAGCTGCGCGGCAGTCGAGGTGAGCGGTATTCGTGTGAAGTAGCCCATGTGACCTCCCGCTTCCAGCAGCAGAACTGTTGTGTTCGGGTTCTCTGAGAGCCGGGAGGCAATGACGCATCCAGCGGTGCCTGCACCCACTGGCAATAATTCTCATGTAGATTTGGACAAAAAAATTATAACAATGGAACAAAGTAAATAAGTTTCGCGTCCCAGCTCTTATATGATTTAATTTCTAAGGTATTTTAGTTAGCTAGAATTATACTAAGGATGCTACCTGAACTCTATCTAAAGCTAGCACCGCTTCGACAGTTCTTTTGGTGGTGGAAATGTTCATATCTGATGGTGACAATTTATCAATTTCTAACTCGTATGTTCATTGCTATTTTTGATCAAATAAAAAGTAAAAAATGAACATCATTTTATCAAATTTCCAATTCACAGTATCATATCATCATTATTGCGGTGCTCTGTTGGATATAATCCTCGCCTGAGGGGTTATGCTATAATCGAATTGCATCATAAAACAAATAATACTTAATTTAAATTTTATAAGGCTCTTCCTGAAACAGAACTCATAAGTTAAAAAGATTACCAATAATATAATCATATCTCTTCTCCGGTTTTGTTTTTATACTTGTGTACACGTTTATATACTTGTTGTACACTATATATCCAATGCAAGCCAATATTAACACCATAAGATGTGTATATATGCCCATTTTTAATATCACATAACTGATTATCCAATACAATTAACAAGTCCGATTCGTTATCACTGTTCAAAAATCGAACTCCTACTGTTTTGATGCCGCTCATAGTTCACAACATGTTTGCTAATTGAATTACACAGGCGTTGCTAACAATTCGAACAATGCCAAGACTATTTGGACATCACAATCACTACTGTGCTTGTATTTGCTACAAAATCGAATAATTACTATATTATTTTGACGTTACAAGTACCGTTTTATCGTTTTTCTTCAGTCGTGACGTGGTTAAGTATCAAATTTAGTAATGCTAGCTCTAGTCAGCGTGTTCTCGATTGTGTAGGGAGAGCTGTTCCACTAATAACGCAGGGGTACGTTGTCAAACCTGAACGTACTTGTGCGTATAGTTATCGTTTTATTTTTACGTTTCACGGTAGTTAAGAAATTGGGAAAGAATTTTTCGAGTAATGTTTATCTTACTTGGTTTATATGGTACTAGTCACCTATGAGAGTATCCGGTGTTTGGCAGAATGTGTAAAATAATTTCGACCATATCCGCTATCATTTACATACATAGGACATAAGCCTCAGATAGTGATAGTTTTTGCCTATAATTCTCACCCTGGGCCCACGGGTTGAAGAGGACGGCTTTTCGCGCCGCCTACGTAGTTGCCAGTCTATTTGAGCCTAGAGTGTGAAATTTACAAGTAGGTTAAGCCAATATTTCCCCAACGCAGTTACCTATTATTAAATAAATAGCCTTTCTAGCATTAATTAAGTTTATCCGTATAAACTATCGAGTATAAGGAATTAATTAACAATAACACGATGATCGGTAGTACATAAGTTGGTAATTGTTTGCATTTTTTCAGTTGTAACTAACTTCCAAAACTGTGTCACTCCCCTGACTCAGAAGTTAAATGGATTAGTCCAGTTCGCGAGGCAATCGATACTCTCTTTATAATGTCGTGTTCTAATTCCTTTCTTTCGTCATGGGAAAAATTTTATTACTCAACGTATCCATTTCATTTTAGAAAATCATATTATACATGTCAAAAATAAATGCGGTTTTTGTTTTAATTGTTATGAATATCAATAATATCACCAGTTAATTGTTTTGTCTATTATTTTACTACTTCGTTAATCGTGTTGGTAGCAAGTGATTGCCAAACAAAGTTCTGGATTCAAATCCAATGCCATGTGCTATTGGATTTTATTAAATTTTCTAGTACTGGCTCAGAATCTGAACTGTGCCCAGTGTATGGTAACAGACTCATCACTTATTCCATAGTAGGATGTAAATGTAATTGACAAAATATGGAAGTGTACTAAACTGTTCTACCTACCACTTCAGGGATTTCAGCCCTGATAAGGTATTTTAATAAGTGACACATGTAAATGAAAAAAAGTCATAGCATTTGATAAATAAAAGTTTAATTCGTAATCAAAAAATTATTCATAAATCCGTACAGAAAAAGATTTTTTAATATGGCCAGTTTTGTTTTTGTCAATACAACCATACTTTGTCACAAGTTTCCTAAATGTGTTGGCAGACACTAAGCAATGTCTTGTGAACTATCCCGACAAACTAGCTACTTGCACATTTTTCAGTTGTCTTGATATTGAGTACTGCTTTGTTCTTCTATTACAAATAAAGAAATTATGGAGAAATAAATTATTGCCTGCAGGTTGGATAAGTCTTAGTAGTGGCTTGGAGGAGTGATGTGCCAAGCTTTTGACAATTGGCTTACACTTTATTCCGTAAAAACCATAACATCACTGATGAATAGTGAGACGGAACCCAGAATGTAGTACACCCGCCTAGATAATATATTATGTATAGTACAAATGTATAAAAATAGATGTCGGTAGGGAATTCCACTCTTCCACAGCCTGTACCAGAAATTATTCCCTGTTAGGGAAATGCAGCTATGATGTAATGTCAACAATAAGAAACTCAAGTTCGACTGCAATGTTACCTGATGGTAAGCAAGATCAGGCCTGGGATATAATACACCTAGAAAGTGACAAGAATAAAAGTTTAAAGGGTTCAGTTACTTTAATTAAGTATGCCTTTACACGGCATCAACAAGGATAATAATAGTACAGGAGTTTTTCGTCAATATGATGTAGGTCTAAAATCCATATAAAACGAACGATTTATGATCATCTATAATTCCACCATTCCTCCGTCCTCAATTATTTCCTTAGCGGGAGGCACCACGAGGGGAGCCTCGATGCGCTGTTTGCGACCCTTGGCATCAATAACTTCTATTGTTTCAGGTTCAACTTCCATTTCTTCCTCTGCCTGCCTTTGTTTCAGTCCAGCTGCTGGGGACCTGTTAAAAAGAAGATAGATGAAGCATTTTTTGTTGGTATTGTTTAAGAAGTTAACCTTATCACTGAATTGGGCTTATGGGTTTTATAATTTCAAGCAAAATTAGTCTTTCTATATCTGGGTGTTAAAATATACTAAATAAATGACTGCCTTGTTTGTTGTGTTGGATGTAAGTGTGACTACCAATCGTGAAGTCCCAGACTTTATTCCTGGGTCGGACACTACCATTTTTTTCTAATAAGAGGTTTTAGAGTCTGGATATGTGCCCAGTGTATGGCAATAGGTCCACCACATATTCCATAGCAGGACATAAATGTAACTGGTGGAACTTGGGAATGTTTTGCATTGCTCTACCTACCTCTTCAGGGATTACAGGTGTGAAGTTATGTAAAATATAAATGGTAGAGATTTTATACATGTAGTTAATCATACTACATAGTTACCATAAATCAGTTTCAACCATAAATCACACCTGCAATGCCTAAAAAAGTAGGCAGAGTGATCGAGTACACTGCCACATATCACCAATTACATTTATGTTATTAAGTGGTAAGCCTATTGCTCTACATTGTGCACATTTTCAGACTATGAGCCGCTTCAAGACAATCTAAATTAGATAAATCCGGTAGGGCTCATACTTAGATTTGAATCTAGGATCTTCCTGATCAGCAGTTACGCTTGCAACCAACACAACCAATGAGGTAATCTAACAACACATTTTATTAAAACCATTACATTCTAATAGCTATCTATACAACTTAACCGTACAATATTAGACTAACCATTTGAATTCAAAGGCACTTCCATATTTTCTAGTATGTTATAAAATTTGGATTGGTTTTAAAAATATTTTTATCTTTACAAAATTTTCGATAGGGAAATGTGGAGTGAGCTCCTAAAATTCTAATTTTATGTTACCGGCCAGTAACTAATAATTGAGTATAGGATTTACTGCAGAGAAAGTTACAAATGTAATTACCTGATTAACGCAATATCTCTCTGTACTTCTCGTACGTCCCTTTGCCATTCAACTTCACGACCCTTCCTCAAACGCTGCATTATGTAGTTATTGGACCTTCTTTGCCTAATCTCCTCCACTTTCTTCATCGCTTCAATAGTTTTATTCCATAGTTCTCTGTTGTACTTCACAGGTGTATGACGGCGTTTTTCGAACTCGAATGAGGGGTCGATTGTCAATTCTTTGCCAGCAGTCTTGCGGTATGCTTTGGTCCATTTGGTTTTACGTGGGTTCTTCTTCTTTTTGAACGC
Source organism: Mysoria ambigua (assembly GCA_018245875.1). Taxonomy (NCBI): domain Eukaryota; kingdom Metazoa; phylum Arthropoda; class Insecta; order Lepidoptera; family Hesperiidae; genus Mysoria; species Mysoria ambigua. Next base: position 285 of record DWEI01006301.1, on the reverse strand, counting down.
TGCATGGCACTTTGAACGACAAAATCTGAAAATCTAAGCAAGTGTTACGTCTTATTTGCAATGTTATGAAATATGTGTAAATACTAATGTGTAAAAAAATACAAATAATACGTACTTTGCAATCGTTCCTTACGAATTGGATCCCATGTCCAGGATATATCCTGGACGAGCAAAAATAACAAGTTTCTATACGCATCTTTACACGTGCTGTTTTGGTTCTGTGACAGCACGTCAGAAAAGGACAAACATGGCCGCATATCAATATTGCCATTATAATAATTTAGG
>DWEI01006300.1:0-10191 GCA_018245875.1 Mysoria ambigua | reverse complement strand
TGGATATGTGCCCGATGCATGACAATAGGCTCACCACCTATTACATAGTGGGACGTAAACGTAACTGGTGAAACGTGAGAGTGTTCTGCGTTCCTCTGCCTACCTCTTCGGGGATTAAAGGCTTGAAGTTACATATGTACTCACATACTACATTATCTAAATTAACTGATCACTTTTTACACTGGTTAGCGAACCTAACTGCTGAGTCGACGATTGTTAATTCAATTCAAATCCAGATCGGGCGTAATATTATCCTTATCAGTATGTGTCCACAAGTATAAATGTGTAATTTCTTGTTTCTCTTATCGAAACCTTGGCTCTGCTTAAATTAAAATCAAATGGTCGCTTATTAGATGTCACAAGATAAAATAATTATTATTATTATGGCTTTTCTACCTATTATACATACATATCTTCACGCCAGGTAGCTTACGGGGTTGGTAGAGAACACCGAGTGCTAAATATAAATATATTCTAGCTATTGAGCGTTCTTTTTAAACATTCTCACCAATATAGCCAGATTATTCAACGTTTCGGGAAAAAAACGAGTCACGCATAACGCGGAATTGAATGCGACAACATTACCCCAACTCCGTCCATTCCACCCCAACATCCATCGTGTTTTTTTTGTGCAAAAAAATAAACGCAATATAATCGTAATCGTGCCATTGTCGCAACTGACTTCACCTTCCTTTTACTCGTTATCATTCGACGTTCGACTTTAGATTGTAAGCAATAAGATTGAAATTTGAATGGAACAACGAATTGTTTTTCTAGCGCCGAATAATGTAGTGCGGAAAATTTTCAGAGTTATTGCTGTTAAGGACTGTAGGTACGCGTATCTAGAGATTTTCGATATACCGATGAATTGTTGCGTTTCTCTCCTTCGTCTGTGCCGCGTCACTGTTTCAATTGTCTGTGTACATACCAAACGTATAAAACAACACAAAATAATATAAAATATTTTATCATTTGTGGAGATTCTAAGGTGAGGATCAGTAGAGGAGTTCGATCAGGGTTCTGCTCCAGCAGCCTCGTGTCTACAGCTAGGGAGGCCGCCTAATGGAAGCTTTCAGTAATGGTGAATGTTATTATTGTTACCGCCTACCGCCAATTTTTCACTGCCACCAAAGATTGACTGGTAGAGTTGTAACCTAAGCCCGGAAATGCGAACGAAAGTATCGATATATAAGCGATATATAAGCTGAACTATTACGCTATATGTTTTGATAATACTATGAATGAGACAACACTAACGTAATCGAGGTAAGACTGGTCGAACTTCTGAACGTATCTACCAATAAATTCACGCAAAGCGCAAACTGAGGTCGACGAACTATCGATTGTTGAATTCTAAACTAGCCCCCAGTCTATGGCTCCGCCCGTGACCATGGACTATGCTAATTTTCAACTCTATCGAACCATATGTATTTATAAATGTTTAATCTTACAGATAACATATGTAAGCATGTTTGATATGCTGTTACTAATCGGCTTGTAGCAGCATATTTCATGGAGTTTTTTATTACCATATTTTCACGCCAGATACCTAAAGAAGTAAGCTGAGAGCACTTAACGACAAGTATTATTTGACTGGTACGTATGTGCGGTGGGTAGTGGACCTTTCTATTACGCCGAGGGTCGTGGGTTCGATTTCCACGTAGAATAAATACTTGTGTGATGAGCACAAGTATTTGTTCTGTCTTTAGGTGTAAACAAAAAAAAACAAATATATTTTAATATATTATTATGTATACATGTAGTTTATTAGTGGTCTGTTTGCTATCTAATTGCTATACGACAACTGCGTCTTGACGCTTAGTTTGGCAAAAGACACACACACACGCACACAACATATTATATATTATCATCTCTATCCTTAAAAATATAATATGATTTTTCTGCGATCATCACTCTCTTAATACACGCACACTGGGTTCGGACATATCTGACGCCGTGCCGCAGTGCCGACGAAATTTCACTAAAATTGATGGGTTTAAAATATTTTTTAATACAGAGAGTACAATTGACCGGTACATATAATGTGTATCATTGGATAATATTAGACATTTTTCTTCATATTAAAGGTTAAAAATCGTAGCACGGAAAGACAACATTCACTATAATTTTATTGAAGCTCTTTAAATATACAGCAGTTCTATTATTGACAAAACTAACTAAACTAAAGTAAATGCAGTATTAACTTATTAATTCAATGTAAAAACTACGGCCCGCGGGCCGGCGACGGCGCAGCGCGGAGGGAACGTGAGAGAGCTACGTGTCACTTAATCTGTCGGTCCGGATCGCCAGTTCGCTATCAAATACGTAAAATTACTCAACATCATTCTACCTGCACAGCGCCGAGAAATAACAGGGAATAATAGCCGTCGTAACGATCGGGTGTTATATCCGTAAATATTACAAAAAACAGGCACTACCTGTGCCTGTGCTTTGCGTCGCGTCGAACGCTCTGGGGAAGAGGCGCTGTGGAGCAGTTTGAAGATATTCGTTATTCGAATCTCAGCTCTCAGTCAGTGCAGCAAAGTTCAAGATCTAAATTAGAAGTGTTTGCATTATGAAATAGCAACACGCGTACATAGAAGGATTGTTATATAACGAAAATAATAAAATGGAGTTTCGAACGAATATCTAAGTAATTTAAGACAATATTTTATTAACACAATATTTTAACAAACTATTAAAAAATAAATGATCAGTATCAGATCTGATTGAATAAGCTTAATACTTTTAAAAGAATTAATAAACATTTCGAAATGTTGATATTCGAAAAAACAAACCAACCCCGTGACATAGGTCCGACATAAGCCAGTAACATAATATTGTGCGCACGATCCGTTACAAAAACCAGAGACAATAGATGTGGTTCTCTTTATTTTTATTAAAAGTATTTCGCCGGTGGCCGTAACTGTTATACTATATATAAAAATAGTGGCAACACCGACCTTTTAGGATTCCGTTTAGTGGATAGACGCATTATCATAAATGAAATTGCAACATTATTTTATTATTAAATTATATGAACATCATAAAAGAATTATAGTATTGGAAAAATTTTAAAAAGGACGATAAGCGAGGGAAGCGGAATGCTCCGCCATTTTAAAATTATAGTTGATAGACTGTAAAAATTGTTTTATCGAAATCAATTCAAATAAAGAATGAAAGACATTTTATTTTTGAAAAATACTTTGAACGTAATAAGACTTCAATTATTAAAATTATTGTTGCATTGAAGTCTCGCATTAAAAAAAGGAATTACACATAAATAAGTTTCTATGTTTGTATCACGGATCTCATAGATATTTCAAAATTTTGCACACCGTCTGCACAACATAATTCAATTGAACGATAAAAATTGGACTATAATTTGAAACAAATCTTAAAAAACAAAATTCCACGTGGAACAGTAAAGACGAAATTAATTATACGGAACGTCGGCGAAGTAATTCGATCCTTTTCGAATCGGAGACATAGAGCGTATCTCTATAATGTTAGGACGGGGGAGAGCTTTAAAAAGAGCTTAGAAGCATTGCTCGCAATGCTCCCGGCGGGTACCTGACTTTCACACAAAAAATATGATTAATGAAGGTTCGAATTAAATAATTTCGTCGCAGGTACAAGCACCCCGCGCGGGTAAAGTGGCGATTTTTTAACCATTGTCCGTTCATTTCCCCCTCTCCTCGCCCCCGCCCTCCCTCGCCTCCGAACTGTGGCGCGAACAATCGCCATCCATTTCGAATATCAATAATAATTATAATAGGTTACGTAAAGGTTTTTTTTTCACCCACGTGAGAAAAGTCGACATGTGAGACGGCCGGTGACGAAAAAAAAATCGAGCCAGGGCATTCATGGATACACTGCAATTATCAAAGCGTCTGTTCGTACGCGTTAATAGTTTTAAACGTACACATACTTATGTCTTCAATAACACTCAGATAACAGTATTATGGATGGCAAGCACATGTTAAATCCACCTCCTATTCCATGGGTGGTATATGGTGACCAGTGGGAGTAATGTAAGCTTTTGCCTACCTCTTGGACCGAAATACTGCCATGATGATTTATTTTCAATCATGGCCACTTATACCCAACTTCTATGGGATTTGACTTCTATACAGTACAAAACTGCAGCAAATTCAATAATAGCCCAAAGATATAAAGATATTTTGAAAGTGTAGTACACTCCAACATTTAACCATTAACATTTAACCATAATATTAAAACTTCGAGCCTTTACCAGAAATTCTATTAAACCAATCAAAAAAATCCAATAGTTTCCCCACTTGAGATTTGAACCCAGAACCTTTCTCAGTCAGTCACGTTTGCAATCACTCTACAAAAGGGGCAGAGTACGGACTTAAATCTTCTCCAAATGAAAAGGACCCATGTCCAATAGCAGGACTAAAATTAAACTTAATCACAGGATTAACTATTGATTTTAAATACTGAGTACCACATGATATAACAGTGATGGAAAACATTCTGAGTGCATATTGCACCAAGATAGGACAACTAGTCTGTCAATGCGTCTTTGGCCAGCGTAACCGACCATAGCGTTAGCCCTTCGCCTTCTGAAAATATACTCGACTCTAACTGCACTGAGCAGTGGTATTATAAAAAGGCTGATAATATTGGGCGCGATGATGAACGAATGGAAATGATGATGAAGGCCGAGCCGCTAGAGTTTCTTTTATCTTCGCTACCTTTCAATATTAGACCAATATTAATACAAAGTCAACCAGTATCAGACACAATTATGTGAGTAAATAAGAGACAAGACAGACGTACGATGCTAGTAGAATTAGGCTATAATCAAAACCTGGGCGAATGGCAAAATAATGGCAAATAATAAAATAAAAAGAAATAATACTTCGCAAATACTCCCACCAAATGTATAATCTTTCATACATGTTAAAGAGCGTCCATTTTTCATATGTACACGAAAAAAATGACTTGTAAATTCGACCTTCTTACGTAAAGATCAATTGAAATACAGAATCACATCTGTCGCCCATAGGCTATTTACGAGGCTCGTATTCCGTGAGCAAAAAATACTTACATAAGTAAACGAAGCGCCGAAGATAGTGTGTGCGCGGAATAAATAGTTTGTTACTAGGCTTTCAAAGTTTTTAAGAGAATTATATATACATTCGCTTCCGTATCAATGGTAACAGGCTCAAGCATCTAGCGAAAAGTTGAGGCACCCATTATTCTGTCCAGCTCTTTGTCGAAATACAAGTATCATAGTATGTTATAGTCCATATTTGTAAGTACAAAAATGTACACAAGAATAAAATAATAAGCTTCATTAAAAAGAAATGGAGTCAAATGAATTCAATCAATCAAGTTCGAATGAAGTCTGACATAGGTCAGATTAAGTTGTTAGGTCAGCAAAATGTCTAAAACTTCTAAGAAATATAACAATGTATAGAAGACACAACTTTAGGATTTTTCTATATCTACAAGATGTTTTAAATTAACTCATCGATCAGTCTTCTGATGTCTACTATTGGAAATAAATCTTAATCGACGCTATTCCACCGGGTCCTAAACCTCCTAGCCACTATCTGTCCTCTTCAGATCGTTAAAATCATCTAAATTTTTTAAGCATATTGATCAAAATTTTCTTGAAATTTACAAAAACATTAAATCTCGATATTTACAATTCCGAGCAGAGCGACACCATCATTGGCCGTACGTTGAAGATTATCGTTACAATATATTTATGATATGATAAGTATCTATGTTATTGACCCGGCATGACCTGAATCGTTGAAAAAACACAGTGTGTACTTTACAAGCGCGGTTCATACGAAGAAAAGAGAAAAAAAAAACCTAAACATGTATATAAAGTATACAGGCATTAGCAATCACAATAACCGAACCGAGCGGCCGGCGGCATGGCGGATTGTAAAATTTATAATATCGCTCTATTCGTGGCGATTGTAAAATTTTATACCATCAGAAATCTCAATACCGGCCGCAATTAACATGTGTTCGTTATAAACGTACTTCAATATTTTAATGGCGCGCGTTTTTTTTTCCCCTCGCTCTTTATTCCTATCGACGTTTACTGTCGTGTTATTTCGTATCGAATAATAGTTTCGGGTATCGGTGTCAGAGGAACAATGGCTTTCGGGATTGTCGGGTAATTAATTCTATTGAGAGTTCTTTATTTTCTTTCTTTTTTTTTTTAAAGAAAATATTCTTTAATATCTACCGTCGAGTACAATTCAATTACCATTGACCTATGAAGTTTTTAATTTATTGCCGCTTTAATATCCAAACGCTCGTATCGATAGTATTGTTATGTACATACGTATCTTTCAATGGGTATTGTGTTTTTGTTGGACGTATACGGCGATGGTCACTTACCACGTTTTGCAGTTAACACGTGTCAGTTCGATATTGAGTAGGTAATTTGTAATGTTTAGGAGTTATAAATCTATGTATGTTGGAGAAATGTGAAACATGTTCGAGTCTTCTCACAGTTGCACGTGAATTGTATGGCTTTCAGTAACTTGGAAGGGATTGCAGTTACACATTATTATTCTTGTGTAAATAGTAACGTAATATCACGCCTGTAATCTCCTAAAAGGTGAGCAGATGAGTCTAGAACATTAAATAAAACTAGTCATACAATTTATCGAATTATATCTTTTTGTAATGTATCTGTTAGTTTTCTTACGAATTTAAATGTTTTCTTTCGATATATCTTAACAACAAATAGAACGATGCGTCGACCGCCAGCCCAGAGTGGTGGGGAATTTCCCTTCCGGCCGTTCGCTTGCCCGTGCGTACGCTCCTCGCCTGCCACTCGGTGTTATCACGTTAAACCTAAGCCGAGCCTTATTATAGTTAGGTTTTTCCACAAAAACTGTTAAATGTTGAGACCAACCGCGTGACGCTTATCATAATTAAGGTATACCATTCATATATAAAACTGTTATTCTACTAACGATTGAATAATGAAAGGTCCTGGGTTCAAATCCCGGGTCATGTATTGGATTTTTTTATGTAAGATTTTCTACATAGTGGCTCGGAGCCTAGATATGTGCCCTGTATATGTGAATAGTCTCAACACCTGTTCCATAATAGTATGTAAACGTAAGACCGGAAACGTAGGACTGTACTATACTTAGTATAATATATATACTAACTCTACAAACTAGCTACAGCCTATGTTTAGTGCAACAATACGCAAAGCGAGCATTTCTATTTGTGCTCGCATCGCTTACAACGGAGTAGCGATACGGAAAGAGGTCAACATGAATGGTTAACATAAAAACAGTCGAAACTATTCAGAGACCTCATCAGATTCAAAGAAACGTACATACGATCGGGTCAGGTCACGACGGGGGCGGGGGTGAGGGTGCGCGGCGCGGACGGAGGGGCAGGTGGAGGGGGGCGGGGGGCGTTGTCAGTTGTAGTGTAACGCGATCCGCCAGATGGCACGCTCCTTACACTTCCGAAAAGTGGAGCAAAAAACTGCAGTCCGGGCGATTGCAGACTACGACGACAAATGGGCGCATGTAGAGTTTGCGTCGGCATCGGGTTCCGCACATTGTTTCGTGTTCTAATTTACTCGTACTTTCGGGTCATACTATCCCTTATGGGAAAATGTGTGTAAATTAAGAATAAGAGTAAATGCTTCTCTGCATCTTAGATATATAAAACTATGTGTATATATCTTTCCAACCGCCTCCACTCAATTTGTACTGCTTAAAAGTTGACTGCCAGAAAATTCTTTTAGCATTAAGTCCGCCTTTTTATTCCTGTACTTTTCTGTTTAAATTAAGTATAAATAAATAAATAAATATGTACTAGATCATTTTTGAAAGTGATATGAATCAGAGTGATGAATTTAATAAAGCAATTTTATTCGATAATTGATATATGAATCTGTGTTGAACGATTACGAACTCTTCTAAATAGAGAACTTGCATTTTACCTCTGAGCAAATATTACATACAATCGATACATCATTTAACTTAAACTCTACTTATGGAAGCTTTATATTGATATTTCATGGCGGGGCTTTAGGAGCATTCAATCTGTTTACTAAAACCATGACATATTTTATCCTATTTTATTTTGTGGAACATCGCTCACTATAACACTACGTAAAGGCTTAGCATCAAAAATTTCCAATAGCGATACATAACAATCGTAATATTTGTCTACTTAAAATAATTCGCGAGCGACTCTACATATTGTCACCTCCTCAGGCACCGAACCCTAACCCGTGCCGGCAAGCCGACATGCGGCACTTGCTGCACGTGATGCGCATTTGGTTATATCCGCAAAACATCGTCCATCTGTCTGCTCACAAAACGCACATGTCCTGCGCGTAACGAGTGACGACCCGCTACTGACTCTACATCCAGTCCACACATATTATTATTATAATTTAGTTCACTCTAGAAACGTTGGTGTAAATATTTTTGAAATGTTCATGGCTTCTCAACTTAGGGTGGACCGATCACATATCTTATCGCGGACAAATAATACCATAGTGGTAATAACATGAAGCGGACTCTTACAGCATAGTTAGAGAACGCCGAGCGACGATATCTCTATCCTTACTGATTTAACTTGCTTCGTCCACTCTCCGACACTTTACAACATGCGTGAGATACTGTCACTGTAATTGAACATATTTGCATCCAAATTCACTCAACGATGCTCTTGTTTCGTCCATCTGCACTGACAAACAAGAGTTGCTATGGTCAAATTATTAACCCACTTAAAACACGTGAAGTGTTCACCGGTATAGCTTGATTGACTGCGGATATAACCTGTGTCGTTATTGATAGTCCTTCGCTGATCGCAGCAAGAATCCTACGAGTATGTATATGTACATATTTATTTGTGTACGCTGATATATTTGTTTATGAATGGCTTAAGTGAATTACAAAATTAGTCCACCAACCTACTCGTATACTTGGCGATAGTGGTAAGGTCTGGATAGTTGAGATAAAGCAATTTAAAAACAATTTTAATTAACTTTAGAATTGCAAGAAAATCAAAGTTCGCTAATACATTCTTACACGATTCATTACAAATATTCAACTTAGAGAATCAAATCTCAATATGTTTAACAACAGACATGTTATTAACAAAAAAGTCCAATCGCACCGTTAACATTGACAATGCAATAAATAAGTAGACAAAGACGGCAATAAAATATTTGTGTTGGAAAGTGCCGTTAGTCAAGCGAGTCGAGCGACGTATAGGCGTGTTGGGCATAAAACTATCGGCCGCCTAATTAAAATCATTAGATCTGCAATCTGAATACATTATAGCGGATCTGTCCAATAAACCACGGCTCGCGACAAGCGTGAGGCGGGCGTCGCGCGCGGACCCGCCGCGTCAATACCGACGTGACGATTGCTGAAGAATGTTCGAGGCAGGATAATGTGATCAGAATCCGGTCAAGACAAATCGTAATTTTAATTCGTCGGTAATAACATAAACGAATAAAATTATTGACCGTTTGCAACAGATGAAAAGAATACACTTTTTGATCGAACCGATTAAAACGATTATTTCGATTAAGAATTGTGGAATAATCGGACGTGTATACAAACAATGAATGAACGTATGTTTACAGCCGAGAGACATTCTACGCTGGCAACGTGCTCATAATGGCCAAGTGTTTCCGCCAAGAGAAATGATATCGACGAAATCGGAATTTTAAAATTAAACGTACGGTAGCACGCGCAGCTCGTCCCATTGACGTCTCCAACGGTTCACGGAAACCTCAAGCTTAATTGCGGACGATTAAAAGCTAAATTCGCTTACGTTGGCCGGGCAATATGGTTTCTTTACGAGGGTAGAGTGAAGAAGAATTTGAAAGTACAGTATTAGGACCGGAATGAGATAAGTTCGTAACTACTGAGATACGCGTTCTGTGAGCCGATTGGGAATTTTAGAAATTGCTCTTATTTCTTAATGACTATTAAATACTACGTTATTGCGATAGAGCTGACATTAATAACAAACGAGGATATTTACATAAACGTTAAAAAAATAAGGAAATATATAATACACAAGTCTGTAATCTCCTAAACTGACACGCTTGTAAGATGGCAGTGATAGTTGTAGATCAAGCACATCAGATCTGCAACCACAGAGATATCAGCCACAGGGAGCATCCTAACTACCCTTTAG
>DWEI01006299.1:0-10191 GCA_018245875.1 Mysoria ambigua | reverse complement strand
ATAGGCGGCAGTAGCCACTTACCATCAGGTGGACTGCATGCCTGTCCTCTACATCCTTATTATAAAAAAAAAAAAAAGGTTAATATATTACAGTTATAACATTCGAGTTCCAATGTTCCATTCAAAATATCAATCTATTTGCGTAACGCCGAACTCTGTGATCCGCAATGACAGAAAATACTCATTCTTCATACACCAACCCGGTTAAGGTACGCACCTAAACAATTTGCGGCCTCGCACTTTTCCTAAATTATATATGTATTGTTCCTTTCAAAATTTAATCAATTAACTTTATTACGGACCATCACTATTAATCTATTGAAATTTATAATCCTTAACAGTTTTTAATAATGGCAAGTTGTCCTATAGCTAGGCTTATGCCCTCTCATCGTCCAGAAACGTCAAAGTAATCACTCTCCTAAAGACAACCCCAATCTTAGAAACTTCGTATGGTTGTGAGTGTTTCTTATCTACTAATTCCTCTCTAACATTTAATGCATGTAAGGAACTGTTGGGACGTTCATGGGAACACAATAATATTGCGTGAATTTTCATATATAATGAAATGTATGTAGATGTGCATGTACATGAACCTTTTATGTGTGCTTGTTTTATGTGTACATTACATATAAAATAAAAAGAACCCCAGGTGTTATTCCAAGAACGCTTCAACAGCCTTTTAATTACGACGAAATAACCTTTTAATTTGCCTAATGCCTCTAATAGCTCCGCTCAAAGGAATTTTTTGTACCTCGTTGCCTTTTTTTATAAATCAGCGCGTAACCACTCGATACGAGTCTACCCTTAAGAAATTACTACACGCCACAGTCCGCCTTCGACCGCGCGCACTTCGCGTCGTTTCTACACAATTATATTAAAACAAAGTAAAATTGGCGCGAAAGCATTTAAAATTTGACAACTGGATAAAAATATTGTTTATGGAAAGTGACAGCTGCAAAACGTTCCATTTAAGCAATATGATAATCGACCGAAGAACAATTTATCGTGTTTGTAAAATGTTTTGGTGCTTCATTAATACATTTCAATACAAATGAAATAGTAATGAATGGTGTATAACAAACTTTCATAGGATATTTGTTTAAATATTAGAATAACAAAAAACTTTGACATATTGTGTGTTATTAAATAAGTGTAACAGCAAAAATGATTCATAACAGGACAGTCTATATATTGCCAAACGAACTTCTGCCAAAGCGGTACGACAATAATACAGGGTAAAATTCGACAAAATAAGTATTTTTTTGTAAATCATGGAGCAATACTTACTTTTCATGCATAATAATCAATCTATGGTCAGCCTCAACTGTGTAATAGATTCTTCAAATAGGATTTGCATCTAATTTTAATTTGTATGTAAATAGGTGATGAACTAAAGCTCACTTAACAGCACGTAGTCTTAAAGTTACTGCTTCTTGTTGGTGTTTGTGCTGCTAGCGAATACTATGCTCACTAGAGACAAACACTCATGTTTACGAACATTGCTGTGGGATCGATTTAACCAAAACACATTTCTGTAGTTTCCTGGCGAAATAATTAAATTTACGACCACGAATAAATTTAGATTAGATTACATTTAATGGACCCCTGTAACGGGGTGGAAGAAAACGAGCACATGACCCAGTTCGAGAGAATGACCTAAACATAAATAACAAACTCGTATAACGAAGTGGCATTGTGATTTGTTTAACACATTACAACAATGTACATACTAACTTATTTTGTCCAAAAATTAAAAATGCTTTTGTGATCATGTTTGTCTATCGTATAAATATAAGTTCTTATTTCGGTTATTTCCAAACCATCTTTATGACTATAATACACCTTCAACCTGTAAAAATGTCTATTTTATTCTTGATTGTATGTAGTTACATTTCCAGCGTTCTTCGAACTTTTTTATCATGCAGGTAATACAGAATTTCTTTGAGATGAAAGAATGTATTGTTTATACTATACCTGTTTATTCAATTATATGATATTTCTTATAATTGCTTGCAGATCTATTTTTCGATGTATCATTAAGTCAACTACTAGGTAGATGGTCAATGATAGCAAATATTGAATAAAGTTCCCGCGCACTGTTATTGTCCCTGACCAAATACAGTTTATTATGTACCTGTAAAACATGTAGAATTAAAAAAGAACTAGGTTCATGATGATGAGTACTGCATAGTTTTGCATTTAGAATCAAGGTCATTAAAAAAGGAACATTTAAAATATATAAAACTATTTTCTTATAATCGTTTAAATTTGCGAAGTGACCAGTTAAGTAAAAGCCAATTTTCTAAATTATAGATACCCTGGTTCATCTGCGTTGTTAAGGTAAACTATACAGCCATTTACTTGAGTTGCATGCTAATACATTACTTAAGCGGGCTAAGTTGCTTAGTGGTGGTTCTGCTCGTGCAGCCGGCGACAGTTTAAAAAGAAAATGGAATTAGTACGGGTTATTTAATAGTAATTTATTAAACTTATATATTATATTACAAATACTGTAATGCGGAATATGCATTCTACTTAGCTCAATAATTTTAATTATGCTATAATAGTTGATAATTCACATAATATATTAATATATACACAAACATTCTTACTATGTTTTAAATATTACTGTTTAAATTAATACATCGTTTTATGCAAAATATCGATGCCCTTAACCCCTTAGAGGAAAAACGAACGATATAATGTTGCACTTAGCCCTGTGTTTTCTAAGAAGTACAGCCATACTCCATTATTATAATAACATATTTCATGGTATGGTAATGTCAAGAGCACGACCGGGTCTAGAACTTAACATAACTTATTTTATTTTCATTGTACATTACAATGAAAAGAGTGTTATAATGATTAAGTGACTTCTTTTATTAACATTTCCAATCTCTGCATAACATTCAGCAGTAAAATATTCATACTTATATAGGTACCTAATCATAATAGCAACAGACATTTCAACTTCGGTTAATAAAATATAATTGGACAGATAAGATTTTAGCGGATCTTATAACATAATACAAAATATCCATCAGATTCCCGCAAAGCACAAGTACGACACCAAAGCCACCCGCAAGAGCTCACCGGCAGCCGAAAGAAGACAAGGTGCAACCTCCTGTGGAACAACAAGACGCACAGTCAGCTGAAGCAGAAGATAAGCAAGCGAAGCCAAATATATGCCAACGGTTGATGGGGAAATGTAAGACCAAGTGCTGTACCTGCTGTGTGAAGTCCCAGGAAGACGGTATCGAAGAACAAAATAGGACAGAACAAGTTCCAGATGAGGAAGACGATAAAACAAGTAAATGGAAAAACCTTAACTGCTGCAAAAAAAAAGATGTGGACGTCGAGGATATTGAAAGAGCAGCTGGAAAAGTAAGTATTGTATCAAATCTAGGAGCATTATTAGAAAAAATACGATATCTGAGTAGACAATAATTTTATATTACAATGTTTCTTTATATCCATGGACGATTTGAGAGTACAGATAGTGAAAGAAATTTGTCAGGAACGTAACTGATGTAAATTGTTATTTCCAGCCTGATTTCTGTAGATGCGATTGCGCACGCGTATAAACGTGAATGTTACTTTATTCTGGGCATTTCTAGAATGTTCTACAAATATTATGACTGTGATACCTTCAGTGTTCAATCAGATAAAGCATTTAATATGTTATGGGTGTTAACTCTCATATAAATAAACATAGTTACCACGCTACTGTAAGTCATTTTCTTTTTCTGCTCTCATATCTTGACATGAACGCACGTAGTTTAGACATACGGAATTAACGTCCCGGATGTTTCGATGTGCTTTGACGTGTGTGCTTCTAGACAGCGACGATCGAATTCGAGAACGAAACGAAACGCAAGCGGAAGTTGCGCGACGTTCTCTGCGCGTGCTGCCGGCGGCGGCGGGTGAGCGACGTGGCCGAGCCGCCGCAGCACGTCGAGGTGTCGTCCCCGGTCATGTCCTCGGATGTGGTCAAGGACGCGGGCTGCTGTGGCAAGAGACGGGAAGCCGCGAGACGGGACAGTATACTTAGTGATCAGACTGGAAACACGTAAGTTAAAGTACTCGTCACCTCAGTAAAATTGTTGCCTAACTTTTGCACTTTTATACCATCCAAATTTGCTCCAAATCAAGTTGCAATGGCACCAAGAGAGTAAGTCTTTTGACGAGGTAATAAAAACTGTAAACATTATTATCCTAATGGTCTCGCAAATATATGCAGATTTTCAGCTGAAATCTTTAAAGTATTATCCGTTATCGCTTAGTATAAATTGAAACAGGGACTGTATACTACGAAACAGTGATAACTTAGTTGTTCAAACCTCAAACGCTCACTGCGGGGCTCCGGGGTCCAGCCTGTTGCCCCCTCTTTATAAAGCAAGAATGAGTTTTGAAGTGCGAAGTCCGCCAGTATAGCAGGTTTAATCGTGGCCATATCTAGCAGTGGAACGATAAAAGAGTTCATGATAATCTTGTGCAATACGATGCTCCTGCTCGAAAAAGCTTAGAGACTGGATTTATATAAAAAAAATATTATTATATCTGTAGTATTGCAGTAGTAGTGTAGTTATTATATCTGTAGTACATTATACTTGAAACACAAAAGCAGCTTTTTTGACCACACAAACCTTTTGACAGTTGTTGCAACAATCGATTATGCCGATGGCTCCGCGGTGCTTGCCGTCGTCAATCTGAACAATCTTCTAGCAGACGAACCAGCCTCTTCTCGAAGAACAAAAGTTTATCTCCCACTTTGCCACCTGAGGTACGATTTCAAATGTCTGTAACCTATGTATTTTAAAAATATTGTCTGCCTCGTTGGACTTGTTGGTTGCAAGTGCAACTGGCGATCCTGCATTCCAATTCCGAGTCGAACACTATTGATTTTTTTTCTGTCTGTCTGAGTCTGGTTTTGTGTGGGGTGTATGGCATTAGTACATAACGTAATAGGACGTAAACGTAACTAGTGAAACATGCAAGTGTCCTACTACTACAGTGACTATGTCTTGTCGGATTACAGTCGTAATGTTACGTTTTCATGTGATACATTTGCGTTTATGGATTGTTTTTGATGACCAAAACGCTCAAACGTGGATAAGGCGGTACCTTTTAATATATTCAACTAACATGTTACGACATTCTAAACATGTTCCCGTTAATGAGCGACATGTTTTATTCTCGCCAACATTCTACCGTACGTTGGATAAAAGAGTAGTACGTGGTGCTCTGTTCGCAACCTCAGCGAGCCCACGTCCAGCGCAGCAAATGTGCCGCTAACACGCCGTGTCACCTGGACACGGACGGCGGCCGCGGCGCGTCGCGGCGCGCGGCTGCGGCGCGTCGGGGCGCGCGGCCGCGGCGCGCGCTCGCCGGCGCGACGCGTGACGCGGCGCAGGCCGGCGCACGCCGTAGTGCAAGCCGGCTGATAACTCGTAGTAAAGATTTGCGCTTGAGGTGTTTTGCTCATACAGAAAATTTACGTATGGTGGTTTTCATCGTCTGACATGATTCCTATCTAGTATGTAACTGCGCAATGGGCGAGCGTGTTAGAATATAGAAAATAAGAACTGCATAATGATAATCGGATTCATAATGATGACAACTATCTTTAGTTATCATTATTTGACATGATACTTTCGATCTTTCAAGTCCGTTTGTAGTCATTTGGTTACCAAAGACGATATTTTGGCGATATTTTAAATGTAACCGTCTCATGTTTATCGTACATCTTATTGATACATGATCTCGTAAGAATATTTGAGAATAAGGAAATAAAGTTATACGGCAACGCAATATGCCATAAAGAATACTGTTGTGCTCGATATTGCGGAACGGGTACACAGAGGTATGTAGTATAAACCCTGAACGGAATACCAGGCGAGACTTTTGCCCTACACCGGCCACAAATCCAATCCAGACTTCAATCCGATACCAGAAAGCTCAAATAGTAATACAATAGTACTCGACCCAAAAATCAAACCCAAGACCTTTAAATTGGCAGCCACACATTATAACTACTCCACCAACGAGGTGACAAAATGATGTAACTATTGCACTTCATTGAATAAATCTACGCTTTTCAAGTGATGCTTTGTAAACGATACAATTTTTGTATAAATAATTCCGACTTAAAATAATCAGTTAATTGATAGAATTTTAAATTATAATTTGTCCATAGTACTGATGCCGAAAGATAAATATTTTACAGCATACTACAGACGATATAGGAATCGGTTTTGGTCTGCATACCTAAGCTTAAAAACTTTGAAATGTAACTAGTTTGAAATTTTAATAGCGCCAAGCACGGTACGACAGTTTTACTCAAAAGCAAAAAGTGTACAGTAAATCTTCTATACATACCTGTAATTAGTGTTTAAAAATACGATTCAAATTTGAGGTAATATTGTTGGCTAAAACTTGTCCTTACGTTACTAAAATTTTCATATTACTGTATTGGGCATTATTAAAGTAATTTTTACAAAAAACGTAACACTACGTTTGTAATCTTCGAAAAGATAGGCAGATGTAAAATTTATAACTAGGTTTAAGTACCAATAGCAAAAATAACAAAAATAGTGAAGCCTAACCCACTTGCGACACAAGCGTGCGTCCATGCGTTGCGGAGTGTCGCCGTACCGGTAGTTACTTTAACACCGTACGGGTACGATTAAAAGACTGTACAGGAATCCGTACACAAGTACAGATAAGGTAAAACCGTAAAATTGTAAAACCGTCCTAAGATTTGTGTGCAGTGTCGTGAGCTCACTATAAGCAACAACATAAAATAAAATGACGGGCAAAACAAGCGAAAACTGAAAACGCATTGGGTGCCTATTTCAAGTGTTGGGGCCCAACGAGGTTCACGCCTCGTGATTAATGACTTCCATTGTCACGGAATATAACTGTACTGAAATAGCTACGTTTTGCTTAAAGTTACTCTTTTTATTCACATAAATAGCAGTATCGTTTCAACCATTTTAAATTTGATAAAAAAATATTAAAAAACCTAAGTCATACTACAAATATTAAACGTCAATTTAATTAATCACATACTTTGTAGTTAAAACCTTTCTTGTTGCATTGCATGCGTTTAGTGTGCGTGGCGCCACCGGTAGGTACATTTTTTCTCACACCTACCAGATCAGTTACAGCCTACGATGGCATGCTTACATCATCATATTTCTGTAATTGTTACATAAATGTTGAATTTCATACATATAAAAATGAGCATCGATTTATAAAAAGAATTAAATTAATCATCTCCGTAATATAAATTCAAATAAAAATTTAACTTTACGCATATTATTTAAGCAGACTTATCATGACTTAAGACAACTTTTTAATAATTATGGTCACACACAGTTATCAGTTACAAAATAATAACCCACATGACCATATGACCGGAAATTGCTATAAATATCAACTACCGTAAGTAATATTATATATAATCTCGAATGTTTTCAGTTTCAATAAACAATATTACAGCTTGTTTATAAATAGTGTGGCGGTGTGCGGCTAAACGTTCAACACTCCTGCCGCGTTCGCTCGCGTGATCAGCCTTGCACGATGCTTATCAAACGAAGTATTCGATATGAAGTACTACTTTTTACTTAAAACCTTTTATAACATATTAATATCGGTCTCGAGAAATAACTGTAATATTAATCGGAAACTAAAGAAATACCTCAAATAAAACTAGATATAAGCTACTAGCTAGATTTCAGTATTGATTGTCTCGCACGAATTTATTACGATACAATGTGATTTGAGAATGGGTAAAACAACTCAATGTGCATGTACTATGTACAATCACAGTTTTAGCAAAACAACCACAACTAATGAACTGTCTATAACTACACTGTACTACAAACATGTGCACAGTAAGTTCCTAGAGTGAATCTCTCAGCCCCTGATATTAAATACGGACTGAAATCATCTAAGCTGATATTCACACTCACCGGGAGATAATGAACATAATAAAGATAGGATGTACATGCATCAGTAAATCGCCAATACGATAAAGCCAAATGTAATTAATAAGTATAAATTAGGTCACCGATTCCGAGGTATATACGCGTAGGGTACATAAAAATGTCTGAAGTATGAATCGATGTTACACAAACGAAGCATACAAGAACGTAAATCAGTTAAATCGTTTTTGGATGCTCACTCCTACTTTGTACACGTGAGCAATGGAAGAGTTACAAAGAAGTGTGGCTATAGAAAAGACTAGAATAATCAGTAGCAAGAAGAATGACTTAGTCACAAATATTCTAAATGTACCATCACGCCTAGCGATCAAGTCGAAAGTTGTAAAGAAAGTGCCTACAAATAGGAAAACTGACATCGAGGACATTGAGGTAACTATATTACAAAATAGGGTTTTTGCCTTAATTCCTTCTAATTACATACAAAAGCTCTACTGTGTCTTTTAATGTTACTCCGTCTTAGCGTGTCAGCGACTTTGTATTGCTAGAAGGATAACTAGGGGCGTGTCACTCCCGGGCTGCCGGAAGCAGCATCAACTATGCAATGTCTTAATAAATAGCTCACTCAAGGAGGCTCATTTAATGCAACCCTGCGATACAGCATTAGATACGAGTACAAAACAATAGATTCAAATAAGGCAACATAAATCAAATTCATAAACCAATATGTATTTACAAACAAAACGTTTACAGACTGGATAAATGGTAAAGGGATGAGCAATTTGTCGGTGGTGTGGCAGGACACTCGCGCGAAGCTGGACCCGGCGCTGGTGGAGCACGCCAGCGTGATGCGCGGCGCCGTGCCCGTGCTGCCGCTGGCGCTGGCCTACTGCTGCCTCGTGTGCAACGTGCTGGTGCCCGGCCTCGGTGAGCCCCGCCCTGCCCCTTGCACTTCGTGTGAAAGCTTACTATTATATTGTTACGCCAGGTCCCATACAAAGTAGGCAGACAACAGCGAGTGTCAGTTATCCTCAATCCACCGTCAGCAGCTGACGTGCTTCTGTGTTCATTGCTCTCATTGAACATGCTCACTGATTTCTCAGAGATGAGATTCCTTCATCAGCCAGAAACAACATTCGCCCTACGATAATCGGCTGTTTACTAAGTATTTTAATAGTAGATATGAAACTTACTTTGTTTCAGGCACCATTCTCAGTGGAATGTTCTGCGTCTGCTTCGGCATACCGCGGTTCGGAGTCCATGACGGCGCTAAACACAGAATAGGTAAACAATTGTTAACGTCAGTTATCCGAGCTCATAGTGCATAGTATACATTTCTCCAATCAATTAGAACTATAACAGAGAGTAGTCATCTGGTTATGTGTTAAAAGTAAAAATCCTCATTTTGTTTTAAACACATCTTAGACAAATTAATGTTTCAAAGGCTTTAGGTCCTTGCAGAAACGGCTTGCTAGCTTTTAATAAATTTGAGTTATTTAAGAAGATTAAGAGCTTCTTTCTTACTTAAAAAGACTGTCTTTTCTGAATGCATCGATTACTAAAAGTGGAATAAATAGAAAAAACATAATGAAGGTACGTCTCTGAGGAGAACTCATCTACGCAGTGACTATATTGATATGCTCCTACGCTGATGTTAATCGATTATTCCGCGGCGCACTCTTCAGAGCCCCGCCGGTGACTTGTTATGTTAGTAACCGTCTACGGGACCCAGGGTCGTTGGTCATCAACCTGCTGGTGGGCTGCGGGCAGCTGTTCACGGTGCTGTTCTGCCTCGTGGGCTGGGGCTGGTCCGTCTGGTGGGGCGTCATCATGCTCAGAGTAGCGCGTGAGTGTGGCGCGTCGCCGTATTGTTTTATACGATATCGAATGTTTAATTAATACAATAAATATTATTTTGACAACTTGTTGTTCAAAGATTGAGAAGCGATAAAAATTCTAAATATAAAAGACGCAAAAAATATTGTACAAAATAAAATATGTATATAAAAAAGAAAGAGAATTAGTTACTTTACGTGCGTTAAATTAAAAAGAGAAAACAAAATTGTCATTTGTAATTAATAAAAACGCATGAAAAATATTATGTATACGAATGGCTACTTGCAGGCAAGTATCGCAAGCTGAAGGCAGAGGCGCGCGCGCTGGAACCCGAGGCGCCGCGCGTCACCGACAACAACCACGCGCGCGCCTAGCGTCGCTCGCGCCGCGCCTAGCGCCGCGCCTAGCG
>DWEI01006298.1:0-10193 GCA_018245875.1 Mysoria ambigua | reverse complement strand
TTACGTTATACTGTTGTACACTGTACCGTTGTACGCTGTAATATTTACGTTATACTGTTGTATACTGTACCGTTGTACACTGTAATATTTACGTTATACTGTTGTACACTGTACCGTTGTACGCTGTAATATTTACGTTATACTGTTGTATACTGTACCGTTGTATACTGTAATATTTACGTTATACAGTTGTACACTGTACCGTTGTACGCTGTAATAATATGTTGTACACAGTTTAATATTTTTATTATAGTAAAAAAACTAATAATCTCGTTTAACATTTAATCGGTATTTTGTGAAAAGTTCGTTTTTTTGGCACCAAGTATTTGTTTCTTTAGTATTTAGTTTACTTGCAATAACATTATTTTAAATATATTTATATGCTTATTTGGTCATTTGCAATACGGAAGAGCAATTCCTAAGGGTGCGTGTTCATTGGAGTGGAGCGTGTAACCGGACATGAACGACAGTATAGTGCTGACGAAGCGTGCGAAGCGTACGAAGCATGTGAAGCACAGAAGCGGAGAGAGCGTAGTCAAGGGAATCGCTCGGTCACTAGTAAGCTCTGTGCTACGATGTGCAATATATTCTGCTGATGGCGCACCGTTACTCCGCAGTTATTAATTTGGATGTCCACTCGATCGAAATGCTTGAAAGTTATATATACTGTGTTAATATATGAAATTCGTGCATATTATCTATTAATGCGAGGTAGAATTTACGGTGTCTGTTACTCAAATATTTGTTCGATTTCATTTCGTTTGGGTCTTTTCTATTCCAGCGAATAAATTGTTTAATTGTGCACGCATTTTGGTTATACATGTGTCGCATATTATTATTATCGTCATACTAAATACTACAGCGATATTTCGATACTTCAGACCATAAATCTTAGAATTGAGTTCAGATAAGAGAAACGCTCCCCCGAATACGCTGACTCAATTTCATAGTCAATAAGTCACTAAACATTGGCGTTGGTACTTAGATAGTAAATATAATCTTTTGATTCAATTACTCGATTCTCTATTAAAATCTCTTAACTCTCTTATAATAATTTAATAAAGAGCTTTTCATAAAATTTTCTAATTTTAGTAGGCGTTGTTATCGATGAGTCGAACAAAAATTTTTTAGTGAAAATATAATAAGTGTTATAGACAAAATTAAAAAGACTTAAAAATCTTAAAAAGACTAATTATGTTATAAGTAGTCTAATTAATATCGATATGAATCATGTGTTAGTTTAAAAGGTGATTTGTATTTGTTATAGTAAATATAAATGTATTAAGAAATAGTTAACTTCGTAATCAACATTAGGTGTCTTTTAATAATGGTACGGTGATTTCAAAAGTATGGCCTAAGTCGCTGTTCCGCCATTGTAATAACCTTAATAGTAGTTAACGTAAATTATTCATAGTTAATGTCTGTCTCAATTTTGACCAGAATTTAAAACCCGCGTTGGATAAGATTAACTAAGGATTCCTAGTTATAATTTCATATCGTAGCTTGCGATTTAATTTTGAGCCTTTTTGTGTATCTAAAGGCTCATTACATATCGTGAGCACTGTCGAAATTAGGGGATTTTAAAATGTCAAAGCATAAAGATGTCAATATGTCAAAGTCAAATGTATGTTTTATACTGCAACGCTCCTAACGCTCAATAATTTATTCCACGAGATATTCATTTCATATAAAGTCATTAAACTTTGAGTATATTTTTGATATAATAAACACTATACACGATGTAGAGATTGTCGGATAGTATAAAGTAATATTTGATTTACGTTATCGCAAATTATTTATATTTTAATATAATGAATACCAGTAATATTAAGAACAGTAAAAAATAACGACCCAATTTAATAGAAAAATATTTCTTTCTGTAATTTCTAATAAACATTTAATAAAACGAGCCGAATTCTAAAAGGAATCTGAAGAATTGAATGACGAAATTTCAGAACGCAGAAAATTAATGCTCGTTGGACGCTTTTGTACAGATCCATAATAATATTACCGACTCTTGTACCACCGATATTCTCACTATTCCGAGATTTCATTGTTGAGGTTACTGGCAGGTACAAAGCCCTTTGGCCTACAATTGCTTCTTAAATCCGAAAAATTTAGATAAATATGTCACTAGATAAAATGCTAATAATTGTGCGATATGTTCATCGTAACGTTGTACCATAGATAATGAAATTTGCTCTGACGGCTGCGTGACATGTTTTCTGAAGTATAGATTCAGTTATATCTTTTTAAAAGTTGTTTTTTATATATGCATTTAAATACGATAGACTTCACGCAACTGTTATTTGTTTAACATTTTATTCATAAATTGTTGTCAAAAAGGCCATAGAATTAATTATCGTTACGGGACCTTTATTGAATTCTCAAGTTTCAAAGCGATTAAGCGACGATCGGCCGGTCTCTAAATCAAATATAAAACTGAAACCGTCTTGAAATTTTAAATCACTTCAGGACGTTACGTAATGAAAAGAAAAATAGGTATCTCGAATATAACACTGCCGTCTTCGATATTTGATTGGAAGACTCGAGTGTTGAATTCTCCAATGCCTCAAAAAATGTAATTAAAAGTTCAGCCGGTGCCTAAAAAGAAACTCTTTGAACGAAGGTTTGGCTAATGTACTCGCCTTTTTTATATTCCAAAAAGATTTTGTGATATTTTTAGCTCAAACGCAAACTCATTCCTCTATAACTTATTGATTTATTTGAATGATTATTAGGTGAGGTATTTTATTTTAAAGATAAATATGTAATTATATACAAAACTAACTCAATACGTAATTGCTAATGTTTGTAATGGGGCTATTTTTAAACTTAACTCGGGCTTGTGACCGCATGTCCTTCGACCAATTATTAGTCAACAATATCAGCAGGTGTATATGCGTTCTCCAAACAGAAATCAGTAATATTTGCTTTGAGTAAATTTTTTATAATCAATTGACACAACAAACAATATGATTTACCTTCAAATTGCCTTTCGAGCGACCGCGATTTTATGGCGGCGTAAAATGATTAAGGAGTCTAAATATAATCTGTGTCGAATTCGCGCGGACTTTGGCTAAGACAAATATCGCTTCATTTGTTTGCGTTGAGTTATTAATTTTCGCGTCAACATCGTCCAGACGAGTTACGACGTTTCGATGCTTGTGTATTTAATTATACCCAGAGAAATTGTCATTAAAATATGACTTAACCTAACCTCCATAAACTAAACTAACCTAACCTCTATAAACTAACCTAACCTACACCCTTAAAAGGTTTAAATTTTGTTTGTTTAAGTAGATTTAAATCCTAGCTTGTTATCTAGCAGAAGCACTCACCTGGACTTCGGATTTTATTGGAACTTCAAGTTAAAGAAACAAAATAACCTTTTGCCCAACCCGAGGACCGAATCCGGGAACGAGGTCAGTCATGACCACATATCGCGCTTGCTATTACTAGACTAACAAAGCAGCCGTACGAATCCGAGAAAATTTCTGACCAATAAAATAAACCTTGTATTCGTGAGCAAACGTAAATATAATATTGGGATTTTTCACTTACAGAGTCAATGAGTTTTCCTTATGATGAATAATATATGGAGCATGTTCTACGTCCATATTATGTCTACACCCAAGCATGGTTTATGTCGAATATTGATTTATTTGAAGTGCTTTGGGAGCCTACGCGTGCATTATAATGTGGAACACGACCACGTTTCTTTGTGATCATAATTACGTAACATCACGCCGATAATCTCCGAAGAGACCAATACGCTCCCACGTTTCATCAGTTACGTTTTTCTTACCACAGAATAGATGGTGAGTCTGTTGCCATACATCGGACATGCATTCAGGCTCTGGGCCGCTATTAGAAAATATTATAGAAGTCTTCTAATTTCGATTTTATAGTATTAACTCGGAGTGTGGATGTGTTCCCGATGTATGGCAACAGATTCCCCACCTGTTCCACATAGGGACGTAAACGTAACTGCTGAAGCGTGACAGTGTACTATACCCCTCTGCCTACCTCTTCGGGGATCACAGGCGTGATGTTACGTAACAATTTTATCTAAAGCGACATTGATTAGTACGATTTTTTACGGTTTCAGGTGCCGTGAGGAAATTACTAAGAAACCTCACAATATCAAATTGATTGGTTAATAGCACCCTTATATTTTCCTTCTTAACTAACTTCTTCATTATATTCCGTATAAAAATATAATTATGATGTAATTTGTTACATGTTTGGTTCTAATAATTGAGGCCTCACCGCACGTCAGAATAACTACTATTACTTTGTAGTAAATTAAAATAAATCAATTTTAAAAGCAGAATCTTAGGTTACATCCATCAACACCATGTGTTTGGGTTGACTAGTAGAGTATGCCACAAGGCGTTAAGTTCCCGCTTATAGCCTAGCCTTAGGTTAACAATAAAGACTAAATAAATTAAAAAATGTTACCAATATTATTTATTTTGCATTTTACTTATCCAAATATTCTTTTAACAAAGTGTAAATTTTCAGAAAGTATTATAACTTATGAATCGTACTTAAGTCATGTTTTTTAATATTTTTTTTGAACACTGCGCACATAACAATAGACTGTTACTTTATTACAATACAATAGAGTCACAAATACAACCAAGTCATTCGTATCCGTGCTATTGATTCGAGTACATACAACTGGGACATAAAACCTTTCAGCTTTTACTATTCAAACTGATGTTTTTCCAGAACATTCTAAATACAAATCGAATTGTACGTGTCTAGACTCGGATCTAACGCGTTTAATGTAATAACGGGGAGAGCACTTAAGGTAATTTATTCGTTTCTCAACCGCATAAGCTTCGTTAGCCGTATGCTTTAAGGGTTTGCGCAATTCAACATTGGTAACACGCGGATGTGGGAACGGAGCAATCCACTTAGCATTCGTTTTAACTATTAACGTGATATACATAACACGCGCTTATTTTCCGGACGGGGTAGGCAGGAGGATGTAGTTCCATCCACTGTTCACTAATTATGCTATACGTCTCTTGAAATACAGAATGAGTGTATTGACAAGCTCCTAACACAAATCCAAACTCCATGCTGACTGAGAGTTTCATGATAAAAAACTAAACAACGCTTCGCCTATTCCGGGGATCGAACTTGTAACCACTAGGTAATAGGTATCGCGCTTGTAACCACTAAGTCAAAGAAAGAATCATATAGAATGAGTAAAATATGAAATACATGTTATAATAAAAATAATTGCCTGTACACAATCAGAGGCCCCACCGCGAGGAGACAGCATCGATCGTCAATTAGCCGGCAATAAAGCTGCTTACACGACGAAATGTGGATATACGTATTCGCCTACGTTCGCCCCCATTTTTAATGGAGCGTTCGAAGCGTCGAGAAGACATTCGATACAATCGTCCATTTGAATTTCGAATTATATCGAGTGTCGATGTTACTGGCTTTATTGGAAACCTTTTTTTTAATAAAGCTGCGTTCTGTCGCCATGTTTAAAGTATTTGTATTGAAAATGTCATTAGCGTTAATTTACGAACATCGCTACGTTCGGAAACGGCGACAGTAGGAATTACAATTTGTGTAGCGTTATAAATCGCGTAATGAACTTTAAATTTCGAAATGTGTGTCATGATTGGAAAGAATTTAAAAATCACATCACACAAAACGCCTTTTATACTTGAAGTTCTTTGTTAATATGTAGTTTGTGTTGAAGATCACGATGTAAAGTTGATACACAAGATAACTTGGTCAGCGCGCGTGTAAGCAATATTCTGGTGTGTGATGACTAGTAATTACGATTTCTATTAATATAATCATTTACTATTGACTATGTACGGTCTGGAACGAACCCGGAACCTTAAGCTTAGCTGTCGCGCTGCCACCACTAAAACAATGACGCAGATAATGGAAGTTGACGTACGTTGAACAGGCGGGAATGTTTATTTTTTCCATTGCAAATTAAACGCTTCAGTAATTACATAAATATTGTATCCTATATCTGTTACTCGGTAAAGCAATGGGATAGCGAAATTATTATGAAAACAGCCTGTCATAAATAACCCTCAAATTAAGTCGAAGCAATTAATATCTGTTTCTCTATTACACCTTTGCTCGTCATAATATTAATCTGTTGATGGCGTGGTTAATGCGTAGTGTGCGCAGTGGGTCGTCGGTTGCACTCCCCCGCGGGATCAATATATGGGTGATGAACACACGTATTGGTATTGTATGCATGTAAAAACACATATTGATGAAAATATATATTTACATGTACGAGTACATATGTATGTGATTTACAAGATCGGATCCGGCTTTGTAGTTAAGGTGGGGAAGGGGGGGGGGGGGGGGAAGAGGCGGTCACATAAATAGTCGTTGTCAAGTATATATGTATTTATTTTATATCATTGGCATCAAACGGTTAATGCCAATTAAAAGTATCAGTACCTTTCGACACGGTGTAGTGAATTGTATAACATAGTTATTTTATGGTAGAAATCTCAGCGGGTGTTCACCATTAGCTTTATTGTACACCGCCATTGGACATTGCCCAACGTCATTGTGCGAGATGTACATTGTACAATAGTGCTGTAATAATAATAAATAACAAAATATCGGCGGCGGACTTGTTATTTATTATTATTACAACATAATAATATAATAAAACAACATAATAATATAATAAAATAATATAATAAAATTATAATAAGAATAAACTTAGTAAAATGAAAGAATAACGCCTATATTACATGTACATGTCGTGGAACAAAGCTAGTCGCTTGCAGAATGCGAGATATAAATGATTTTAGAGATGCGCGGCTTAAAACGCTGGGGGAAATGGTAGTCGCGGGCACGTGACCCTCGTCATCTCTAGCCCGTACAGGAAGTAGCGTCAGCAGACACGAATGTTGCTTTATTATTATTATAAATTCACGGCAGGCACCTAATGGTGTGGGCAGCTAACACCTAGTACCAATGTTTCTGTCCATATAATGTATTATTAGTAACTTTATGTTAAATTCGTATATACATTTCGGTTCTTCCATTATGTTTTACACATACATAATATTTGTAATGGTTAATACAAATTAGTAACAATTTGTTATATACAGAAAATAAAATGCATTTTATCGTTAATATCAAATCTGTTTTTATGTCGAGATATATAAACATGTGTACATGGAAAGTCATTGGGCAATGTCATTAATCGCACTTTTAAAATGTTTAAGTTTCAAGACAATTATTATGTCGAGATGCATATTTATGGAATGAATGGCTTCGTAAGTTTTCGTTATGAAACAAAAGATAAGTGTGACGAACAAAACATGGTTACCAGACGAAAAATAATATCTCCACCGTGCTAAGTATACGACATTCTGTATATTAAAGAAATTCACTCAGAATTCACTTATTCAGATTTCACCGGTCGCTGAATTGTTAATAGTAAAACTATTATTATGGCTAGACTGCCCCGCTAGTCGTCTTGGTTCCAGGCACCACTGGCGGTCGAGAGATCGCAGCTTGAAGTGCCGGGTCAGTTACAGTCGGATTTTTCTAACTTAGATTCCTCAGTGGTGGCCCGGTGTCATCCCTGGTGTGGTATAAGAAGATCATCGACCTTTCATATTGGAACGTTAATGTAACTAGACAAATGTGGCAGCTTACTACAGTTCTCTGCCTACCTCTGCGGGGATTATAGTCATTGTGTTTCGTATCCTACATATATCACAAGATACATGAACAGGATATTTTAACAAATTTATATAAAGAAATTTATATATGTCTTTGCATATTTTTAATTGATATTGAAAAAAATATGCACTGTAATTTCTCAAAAGATAAGTTTAATATCAGCGTAAAAGAAATCTTGTAAGACAATATAATACAAAGGGATGCGGATAAAGTCATTAAAAGATTCAAGATTTTGAAGACAAAGGCGATATTAAGCGTTG
The DNA here is from genome assembly GCA_018245875.1 of Mysoria ambigua. Lineage (NCBI taxonomy): Eukaryota > Metazoa > Arthropoda > Insecta > Lepidoptera > Hesperiidae > Mysoria > Mysoria ambigua. The sequence continues at coordinate 2,223 of DWEI01006298.1, read as the reverse complement.
GAAGGAAAGGTAAGTAATGTATTAGGGGACTAAATGAAGGCTCCATCGGTACATTGGGAATTAGCGTTATATCCAGAACTCCCGCGAGCGAGCTTCGGTTGGAACGAATATAAGCCTCTTCATACATATACGATTCCTAAACGAATACTTAGTAAATTGGTTTTGCTGCCGCTTTGGTGGCTCAAGTCGCCTGAGTAGAAACATGTGAATTTCATTTAGCACTTCAATATCATCATTTACTCTTTATTAATTATCACTTATTCTATATTAATTTGCCATTTGTTGATGTAATTCTTTACTAATCTGTTTGACATCATAGTCCTTACCGACTCTCTACTTATGTTACATAAATATCTTGTCAAATTTCACTGGCCCTAATGTATCAATTTATAGGGTATTTTACAACTATTGTCAATAATAACCATACTTAATTTGTCTCGAATGAAGTTTTAAAATGAATTAGTGCTAAAGACGTTAACATAAAGTGTTATGAGCCCGCATGAGTAGCGTATGTTTTGTAGAACAAATATGCGTTCATGCTTGTTCATGTGTGCTTTGTTTTGGTTTTTCATATTAACTAAAAGTTATCCACGATAACAGATTTCAATCATGGTTTCATTATATATATTTTTATTTATATATTTGGTTTCACTTGGTACAATTCATTATTTTTTTTTTCGTTAACCACCAACATTTTTTATACAACCGATAAGATTACCGATGTTTTGGTGTATTTATATTTTATATACGCAATATACTGCTCTAGAAAAGCATTGATATATTATTCGAAAAACAAGCGGAGATCCGTCATTTATTTTTTACGGGCACAAAATAATTTTGAAATTGGAACAGTTATTTGTTGTTTCATTCTTAATGCACGGTGCGACCTTTTCGTTCTTCCAAATATACTTGCGCATGCAAACATAATTTAATATATAAATATCTATATGTATTACCTTAACTTAAAACTGTTCTGAATTCCTCTGCCTACCCCTTCGGGGATTACAGGCGTGAAGTTACGTTCGTTTTTTTAACTTAAAACCTTCAGGGTTATAAACTGTCAATTTATTAGTTGTTAAATTTATCCATAATGTCCGACACAAAAATATTTAAATGTTTTTTTAACATTCACCTAATAAATACAGCTAATAAAGATTGTTAATGATAATTTAACGATTATCATTTTGAATTTTTTTATGCTGACAGTACTCTTGCTTGTTTTCAGCAAACATTAGGTTCCGAGGCTTCAATTGTAACAAATCTGAAATTGCGAACGCTTGCATGTGAAATAAAATTGAGGTTTATGAGTTTTAGTAATTTTAATGCAGATTCATATATTATATTTCTCATACACATTTTCCCATGTTATTTACTTATTATAAGAGTGGAGGGCTGTTGACGTGATAATTAGTTTACGGGCCACATAACATAATTACGTGCCATATAACGTATTAACTTAACATTACCTTTGCTAAGGATAATATATTTCATCACATGCATTAATTTAATAAATTATCACATTATTAGATGTGGAGATATCTCACATTTTTTATCATTATACCAGGTTCATCCACAATTCCAAGGAACGTATACCACGACTACTAAAAAATAGGAAGTAATATATCATGCTCCACTATACTACACTACACTCCATTTTGCTATCCTTGACTATACTACCCCCCAATATACTGTACTTAAATACACTACACTCCACTGTATTACAGTACGCTGCACTAGTCTCCGCTATACTATATTCCACTATACTACACTTCACTATACTATACTACACTTCACTACACTTCACTATACTATGCATAAATTAACTACTACATGGGTGGTCAGTATTTTGTACTGCAACAATTTTTTCAAGTTGTATGTTTTGGCGAGCTTCTGTTTAACAGAATGTGTTAATAGTAGAATGTGTTACTAAATTGATACGTTTATTGTCTAAAGTTTATAGAAACAATAATAGCTGTTAACAATGTGTCAAGATTGACCGCCGCGTTGGTTTAGTGGCTGCAAGCATTACTGTCATCGAAAGGTCTTGCATTCAATTCCCAAGTCGGGTACTATATTGAAACTTGATTAATTAGATTTTGTCTAGTTGAAACTTCTAGTAATCACTTGAGTCTGGTTTTGTGTCCGTTGTATGTCAACAGGTTTAAACCGTATTTCATATTGGAGCATAAACGTAACTAACGGATCCTGAGAGTGTATTACACT
>DWEI01006297.1:0-10193 GCA_018245875.1 Mysoria ambigua | reverse complement strand
ATGTCGCGCTGCTTTGGATACAAGAGAGAAGGGAGAAAAGAAAAATTAAGGAGGTGATACCAATGTCGCAATAGTAGTAAGCGGAGTTTGTGAAAATATTTGACGCTGTGTTCTGTGCATATATCATGCAATCACTGGATTTCAAGACCTTCCGCTCGGCGGTCGCGCTTGCAATCAAAAAAACCAAAGAGGCAGGAAAAGATTTGCATTATTTACTAATTTAGAAAGATACTATAGAGATGCTTGCTTCTCGAAGCTTTCCACGTGCCCTATCTGTCTGGCGTGATGATACAATTACAATAAATTAAATCGTCACACGGTTACAAATAGCGAAATTATAGGCAGTCTGACGACAGCCCGTGGGAATATTATATTTTGTGCACATACATGGGATTCGATATGTTTTGATAAAACAGTATTTACGTTTACACTATAAAGTCGGGTACAGTTAATGTATATGTTTTAATTATACAATTTATACAGTGATAATGTTGCTTAATAGTTCCGTGAAACATTTTTGAATACAAGACTGAGGCTGAAATACTTATGTATTGTATGACACAATGTGAATTCACATTGTTGTGATAATTGAATTAGAGTCCCAGTTGTGTAGTGCTAAAAAAATCTCTAGTCTAATAAATTATTTACTTATGTTATTACGACTTTTATTTCGTTGTGTCGTTTTAGTTTTCTTAAGGTTTCAATAGTCGGTCCAAACAGATCTCCTTCTTTATATGACCGTCTTTGTTAAACGCAATCACATATTTATACCTGTAAGGATTGCGATATTTAGCAATGAGTGTTCTCTGCCTACACAGAAAGAAGCACAGGTAAACGATACACTATGTCAAAATTACAAAAATCTGCTAAAATATAAAAAAAAATTGAGAGGCAATTAATGCCGAAAGTCGTTTTATTTATCGACAAAAATTACCTACTTTGTAAAATTATTATTTCAGCAGACACCGAACTATCAACACAAACACAAAGTAGACTCGATTTAATGAAAATTCAAACTAGTATATTAATCAAGAATAGAACAGAAAACCATTTAAATTTGACCTTGTATAATTAATTTTCACATTGAAGCGGTTATAGATTAGAGGTTTAATTTTCGACCTCCCACCCAGTGCTACTGGTTCCATATACTAACGTGCACAATATCTTTACATAATCATCTGCGTTTAAAGATCGCTTGAAGGAAAATATGATACAGATATCTCCATACATTAGAATTAGTTGTGGAAAATAACGTGGTCTAAGGCATATGAAAACTGACTAATCTACACTCGATTAGTACGCGACCTTAACACTTCTTGTTCAAGTGGAGGGCGTTTTCCATTACTGAAATGATTAGACGATTGTTAATGATTTTAAGACACAAATGTACTAAATGCAATGTATATATTTAATACGTAAAAGAATTATTGCGTCGTTGGTCGTGTTGGTTACTAGTGCGACGATTGGGAGGTCCAAGGTTCGATTCCTAGGTCGGGCTGTACAAAATTTTTCTAATTTAGATTTTCTAGTAGTGGTTAGGAGTCTGGATGTGTCCGGTGTACGGCAATAGGCTCACCACCTATTCCATAGTGGAATGCAAACGTAACCGGTGAAACGCGGGAGTGTTCGGCAGTCCTCTGCTTACCACTTCAGGGATTACAAGCGTGAAGTTACGTAAAGATAAATCTTAATAGTCCTACGTAAAACCATTGTGCCCACGTTTAGGATAGCGCTATAAAGGAGTCTAGAAAGCTAAAATGTATACTTTATATTCCATGTACAACAAACATGTTTACGCTATCAAAGTCAGATACATGTATAATATATTGTCAATCAGCGGCACAGAAAGACGATTTATAGAATCTTACACTTTGAATTAACATAATAATCTGATTACCGTTCATATTGGAACTTTTATAAATTGCGATTGAATTTCGAACGCTACTTGGCAACTAGAAAAGAATAATACCGTTATCAAATTGTTATTTGAAAATGTCGCACGTAACACTCGTCAGAACCAGATACCACTGGCTTGGGTGCGGCAAGCGACCGGGCTGTTTACACGCGATGAATATTAAAATCTCAGGTAACTCATTCAGTTTAAGAATTTTTTCAGAAGCTAGGTAGGAATCTTTTAAGTTCAAAACAGTGGTATGCCTTTATAAATAAAGATTTTTAACTGAAAAATATGTATTGAACAGTTAATATTTCATTAACTCCATGAATGTAGTGTTATTCATCATTCACTTAAGGAGAGATAATAAATTATAGCTAACAAAACCACAAAAGCAACAATCGTTAATACGTACGCAGTCTTATATCAAGTACATGAGTATATGTAAGATTCCCATAAACGATATTATGTATGATTTGTGAGCGCACACAGCTGCGAAATTCATACGGACGTCACATACAAGCCATCTGGCTTAAACTGCAATGTTATATTGCCCTCAGCTCGAGTCTTGAATATCAGCCAGCTTTCCAAAGAAGCCCAATAAAAATCCACGAGCGGGTTCAAGGCGGAAGTCTAGTAAGTAGTCGTATTTAAAGCTTGTACGTGTAAGAACGAACGTAAAATGTGGCGATTCGCCAGCTCCCTAAATTCCTTTTTTCACGAGCGTATTTTATGAAAATCATATCACCACTGTGAATATTAAAACTTATTGAGACTATATATTTGGCTCTGCTGTATAACAATAAAGACATCTCTATATGTTTTATGAGTATTGACATATCATGTATCTATAATTATACAATCCCTTAGTTCCTTTTCCATATTTATAAGTACTATTGTATATACATATTGTATTATTTGTATATAATAATTACATTAGTTATCGAACAATTTGTTGAAAAATATTTTGATTTGTTAATTGAGTGGTTTTAATAAAATAGTATTATAGCTAAGTAACAAGAGAAAATGATTCACGATATTCCTATCGAAGCTTCTTCTGGGGAATTTGGAACCAGAGCTATCGTAAACCGAGAGGATATAGGGCAAAGATAAAAGTTTTGATTCAGCATCATTATGTATAGAACAAAAATGTGTCGCTACCCTTATTTATAATAAATTAATTTGCACTAAATATTAAGTTCATTATAGAATTAAATTTAGATATAACATCACTAATCAGGCCTGTGAACAACAATTAGAAATGTCAAGTAGAAAGTATAAAATATGGAAAAAAACCCAGGTCTAATCGATGAATAATCACGCTAGCAACTTGATCATAATACAATGAAATGTTAAATACATTAAAGAGTAAAAAATGTAAATATTAAAACTAAATACTGGGAAATTTTAGAGACTTTTGAAAAAATACAGAGGTTTGTTACCGAAAATACTTAATGGAAACCAATTCACATTTGCCGTGATTTAGTAGAAAAAAAATGGAAACAGTAATAGCTTTGGTGCAGTGAGATTTTAAGAAAGATTTTTCTTAAGAAAGTATAGATGACATTGGGAGAACGAACGAAAACAAATTTTCACGCAGATAAGACGAAGAATTGAGATGAAATAGAATGATGGAAATGAAACATAAACTTCTAAGGTTTTTCAGAAAGGGCCTCAGGAGTCATTTCAAATCCTTGCGATGAGTAATATGAAGAAGCTACTAAGTTCAACACGAATATAAAATGCAATATCCCCACGTTTCACTAGTTACGTTTACGTTCCGCTATGCAATAGGTGGTGAGCCTATTGCCATACACCGGCCACATATACAAATACGAACCACCACTAGAAAATTCTGTTGTGCTAAACTAGAAAAATTAAATTAGAAAATTCGACAATTAAATTATTCAAAAATTTAATTATAAAATTCAATAGTAACAAAAAGAATTGTAGGTCCTGTCATTAATTTCGCAGACATGAGCGTTCCATAACAGAGTAATAGTCTATTAATTTGTACGCACACAGTATCGGTGCAGTGTTCAAACATACTGAAGACAGCAATAAGATCATTAAGGCCCCAAGCGTGTATGCTCCTAATAATTATTGACTGTGATTTACTGGTATTAACCATCAGGCAAATGAAGCTATAACCAGGCCAAATGAATATTTATGATATAACCCTATTGATACCACATATGACACGGCTAGCTTAGGCTGCCATAAATCTGCACATAAAAGAAGGTAGAAATTGAAAAAGGATGAAAAATACAAATTTAAAGGAAGAAATAAATAATTATACTCTGATTGATATCTACATAGTTGCAGATATATAACAGAAACAGTCGTCAATATGAAGTTGTTATGAACAGCCCTGAAGACGAGAATTGAACTATGAAATTACAAGAGGCTAAAAAGAGTGAAGTATATAAACGAGAATATTTTGAAGGAAAACTAGCACATAAATAGTGATAATAAAAAAAGTAAGAAGTGGTCAGTGGTGGAAACATAATATAATCGAAAGTTGAAAGAGCTGAAATTGCATTTGGATCTAATAATTTTTAATGTGCTTGTATAACATTTATAAACGTATCTAATTTATATCCAATTACGGTAAAATTAACAGAAATCACCGAATACTGAACAATGTTATTCAAAATAGTTAAACTCTAACTAACGAATAAACTGCTCATCTGGAACATAAAAAAGTTGATGCGTTGATAATGACTTTGTGAGGAAAGACAGAAACCAATTAGATGGTTACACTACCATATTATTTATTACGAATAAACGCTAACATGATATACCCGTATGTAAAACCAGACATTGGGTTGATGGAAGTGAAGGTGTAGTGACTCAAAGATAAAGAACTCATCGTGGCAATAGTTTCTAATAAACGCCAGGAGATTGAAGTAATACAGAATATCGTTCACGTGTACAACGCTTAAACAGATAAGACAACGGAAACATCAGAATCAGTTTTGATCGCATTATATCGACGTCTCGATGATTCCCTTGAAGCATCTAGAAAACGGTCGAACGTAAACGTAAGAGTGGGAGAGGGGGAGGGTGGGAAGGGGTTATGTTATCGCCACAATATTAACAATAAACCGTACTTTGACATCGGTAAACTAATAATGTGTGTACATATATATGCATAAACCTTTCTGGTAGCAGAGCGTGATTTTATATTGCAAATAACGAAGATGTGAACTGAAAATTCTAATATATTATTTACATATAAATTTCGAGAATGGAAAAGGAAATAGAAAAACCTTTACTATTGAGCATGGAAATGAAAATTTTTAAAGAATCCAGTGATACAAGCGCTTAACGACTTTAGTGAGGTGTTTCTAGACACTAAGGTCTAAAAATAAATATTTATAATAGTCGGTAGTGAGATAGAACTACATACAAACAAGCATAAAGTTTTCGAACTGTTCCAGTAGGAACAACATTAGTATCGACCTTAGTAAATACTTTAGTGTTATTAAAGCTTTTGATTAGGATCACATTTGGTTACCAAGTACATTTGTTTACTAACTACTAAATATTTGTCATGGAACTTTAATCATCTAAAGAGTACTGTTATTTTATTTGATGTTGTGGTTTTCATCGATTGTGTGTCATGTCCAGATAAGATTATTGATAAACGATATTATCAAATGGGCACAGCGCTGACGAAAGCATTTCACGTGCTTTCGACGAAACATCAAGAGTCCTAGGCGCTATCTTTTGACATTTATCAAAACCTGTCAGCGGCTTAATAAATAATAAAACCTTCCTGAAAATGATTAGTTGACAATACTCACCCGTACAATATCCTGGAGCAGATTGACGTGGTACAATTAATATAACATTCAAAGGTGTGTCTTCTTGGTTTCAACGAGTCCAATCAACCATAGTGAAATCTAGAAATATTAATATATTAAATATAATAAAAATCCCATCCCAATCCACACGCTCCTAATAATGCAGGATTTGTATGCGAATAATGCACAACACCCCTAAGTACGTTTTCGAGTAACCCTTTGTAAAAGTATAAATATATTTGTGTTTAATTTCGCCGTCGCTAAATAAATTCATTCCTCCTGTGCAGCGGGTAGCGCGTAAATCTGGAGGGTCCTTTCGCATATTTCCGAGCGAGACTAACGGATTATGCTCCGCGCCCAGAATTTGTATATTTCGCTCTTTGTCGCCGAGGAATATTGTAGAGCGGGTTATTGTGGGATATAAAAAAACATTTTTCCGATATTTCGTGCCGAGTAGAATAAGTTATCATTGTAATTTCGTTTATATGAAAAACTGGTTTTGTTAATACCGTGATGTATAAAAGTAGTTTGTATTCGTTTCTATTTTATAAAAATGTATATCTAAATATTTCATAATCATTGTTTTCATTTGGAACTTTCTATCATAAATTCTTACATGGTAATTTTAAACATTACACGTATTAAACTCCTCTGCATACCTTTTAGGAAACGAGAGGCATGATATTACGTTTTTGTAACGAACCTAGATAATGGTCAAAAATGTTGGTATTTGATTAAATTCCGTTATATATTTCCTTATCCATTTATAATGGTGATATGTCAAATGTTTTCAATCTATTAAGCTGAAATATTATATGAACAATAAAAAGAATATAAAAAGAAAATAGAAAGAATAGCTGACCTGTCGAACTCAGAACTCCTGGCGAACTTTCAAAGTTTTTCTTTTCTTCCAAAACCTACCTTAAAGTGTTTTGCATTCCTCTGCCTACATCTTCGGATATTACAAGCATGATTTTACGTTTATTATAATTACACCCGTAGACGCCTGGCACGGATAACATATCTCGTGATAATTGCTCAGTTATCGACCAGTTATAAAAAAATTGAAATTACTAATATGGCAATTAAAAAAGAAGAATTGTTCGTAGAATGGTAAAAATTGAAGGTTAAATGTATTTTTCAATGTTTTATCATAATAAAATAGACCGAAATGTTTTGTCGAAACACCCTTAACCACCACCACCAGCACATTCATAACCTTAAATGTTACGGATGAACCACCCTTACCATTTAGGGGTATGAAAAATAGATGTTGACCGATTTTTATACCTACTTAATATTCTCACAAAATTTCATGAGAATCGATAGAGACAAACATCATGACACGAGAATTTTATATAAAAGATTTAATGGGCACTGATTAATATATTTTATGAAAAAAAGGCAAAGAAAAAAAGATAACGTATCTCATCCCCGAACAGGTAATCAGAAGAATGTGAAACACTCCCACGTTTCACCAGTTACGTTTACGTCCCACTATGGAATAGATAGTGAGCCTATTGCCACACACCGGGCACATAACCAGACTCCAAACCACTACTAGAAAATCTAAATTAGAAAATTTTTGTAGTGTTCGACCCGGAAATTGAAGCCGGGACCTCTCGATCGGTAGTCGCACTTGCAACCAACACGACCAACGAGGCAGTCAAGAAAAAAGATAAGTTTCAAATCAAAGTTCACCACAGGTGTCCAAAATAGACAATAACCATGTTATAATATATAAGCGACTGTGTTAAACGTATTTCGATTGCATACTATTTAATAATACAAATGAACCTCTTAAAGTTGGGTTTCCTTACCCGGGGACAAACAAGTCGAGATTCGTCGTTGTCTAACATACGAGTACAGTATACATATAAAGTACAAACATGCAACGTATCGTAAGACTATTTGCTGACAGCTTTATTGTTCCTCGAGCTAACAGAGACTCGAGGTATCGTTTTTGTGTTACGCAGCCTTTAAAAACTCTTGGGGATGTCTGCATTGATTTACCAATAGTAGACTAGTTCAATAACTAGATATATATTTAGACGATTTTTTTGAAATTATTTTTTTAATATTTCTGCGACAAGTAACAGGTTCTACAAAGTTCGTATACATGGGTAAACTTTATTTTAGAATATATTTTGTGGTCCTATTTTATTACAAGAATGTAAAAACTAAATCTACATCTTAGAGTTGTCAAAACTTATTTAGTTATGAAGTTTACATATTACAATGTTCATCTTTATGCAATTGTAATTGAATTTATAAAGCCTCATTCATTATTTATATAGACGTGCCGTTACACGCCTCTGATCTTCGAAGAGGTAGACAAGGGAATGTGGTTTCGCGTTTGACCAATTGTGTTTAAGTCTCGCTAAGGGATAGATGGTGAGTTGTCGTACACCGGGCATATATGCCGACTCCAAGCTACCAATAGAATATATAAATAAGAAAAAACCATTAGGACCCGACCCGGAAATTCGACCCAGGATATCTCGATCAGCAATCGCGCTTGCAACCGACACGACGAACGAGACACCTCAAATGCATATGTAAATATTATTGAGATTACGTAACATCCAAAATTTTTCATAATTAATAAATCTGCATGAATGATATACCTAGGTTACCGGAATTATGGTTAATTACTAGCTATGCAATGTACAATTATTAACAGTGACATGTACATATATACTGTATCTAAACACAACGTCAAATAGATATTGTCTTCGTATATAGGTAGCATGGCAAATCTGTGATTGTCTAGAGCACTGCTTTAATCCAGGCTTAGAATATGCATCGCAATGTATACACAATTATTGTTAGCTTACAACACAATCGCATTATGTGGCGATCAGCGATAATGCTGGGTACACATTAATGATTTTTTTTTAAATTTGTACCAATATTTACGAGTAAATACCAACCACACCTTAGTATTATGCACGAACAATCGTAGCCCTAATGGCTCGATAGACATATTTAAGGAGACGGTAACAAGGGTGAACGCTATTTTACTGCTGTATTAGGCCTCATGTTATATTAGGCCACTACACGAACGTTAATGTGAAACTACTAAGGACGGCACACCACAGACGTCGGACGTACACAGCAACATCGTTACGCCGCCGGGGCAAATAAAAGCTCAGTCAAAAAAACATCAAAATCTCATTAGTTGCCATTTCACGCCGAAACGACACTACGGAAGCAGTATAACTAATGTACGGTAATAAACACAGACGAGAAATGTCGTATTTCTTTTATAACTTCTCAGTGCCATCCATTTTCTTGTTTAAAAGGTATCCGTGTGGCGATGTGAGAATTGCTATCGGTATAACTGGGTGTTGGCCGAATTAGCGCCGCTTGTACGGAGGACTAAACTGCCTATTTTACTCGTGCGGCACAACTTCAAAAAATGCGCTTTTTAAGGTTGAAATATCACTTGCCATCACGATGAAGAAAAACATCGCGAGAACACCTGTATACGTAACGTCACGCCTGTAATCCCTGAAGAGGTAGGCCGAGGTGTGCGTTCCATTCGCACGTTACGTTTAAGTCCTACTATAGAACATTACTTACATTACTACTATAGAACATTACATTACATCACGCTAGTTACGTTTAAGTCCTACTATAGAACATTACTTGCACACCTTAGTTACCTACGATGTTCTCTAAGACCTGTGATAACTACGATTGCACTCCTGGCTCGCGTATCAGACTATAGGTGACCACAATCCTATCCGAGAGGGAACTCGGGGCAAACAGTAGAACTACAAGCTGTTTCATGTTGTCGATTATTATGTGAACACAAATATATATACTCGTAATTATGTTGTCGTACTTTTTGTACTATATTAACATACATGATATAGAAATTTCGAATAAAGCTGAACTAATACCCAGAAATTTCGGTGAGATAAATGGAATTCTCATGCTCGAGCCGTGCGCGGGCATTTTGTCTGTCTATTTAAATTTGGCCACGGACGACGCTGCAAACTTTTGACGCCTTTCGACACGAATCTGTCTCTGAATTTCACCTAATTAGACACACTAAATTCATAGATTTAAGCAAACTTTTGTTCTGAATTCGAATGTAAATTGTTGAAAGCGGATATCCATAATTTTCCGCTGCATATGGTCCAGACAGGCTTCCGGTACAACAATAATAAACTTTATTCTAAATTCAAAATGCCTTCGATCATAAATTTTAAATAATATTTATTTACACATATTATGTGTGTGTGTGTTTTGGTAATTTAAAACAGCGTTTTATCTTATAGTGTAAGGCATAGTAAAAAGTTACACCTAATAAGTAATACAAATAATGGTAATGCTTATTAAAAAACACTGTTACTAAAAGCATTTCTTTTTTAATAGTATTTCTGCCTTATAACAGCAGCGTTTAGCGCTGCTGTGTTCCGGTTTGAAGGGTGTGGTAAGGGAGACATACTTTTAGGAGGCATTCCAGCTTAGTCCTCAGG
>DWEI01006296.1:0-10196 GCA_018245875.1 Mysoria ambigua | reverse complement strand
ATTAATATTTTAAGTTATTATGGAATATTGTCTTTATCACTGTAGATTTATTGATTATTCCTGAAACAAAAAGGCTATGCCCAAACTATAATTCGTATAAAATTAGTCAGATACATGAACTGTACCGACCAACGCAATAGTTGGTAAAACATGGCAATAACCATTGTGCGAATGTACTACTAGTGGTCAACGCGAACGAACCGCGTCGCCGCAAGGAGTACTCGCCACGGTGCAGCTGCGTGCTCGCGGTCGCGCGGCGCTGTGTGGAGGCCGCGCGGCTACGTCGGCGGACGTCACGCGGGTCTGGCCATTGTTCGCCGTCTGCCTCGGTCTCGCATTGTGTTCGTTCGTTCGTGTCACTTAGTTTTTTGTTTATTATTTTGTTCCCTATATGTTGATACTGTTTATGATTCATTAGCGCACTCGCCCTGGTCAATATTTGTTTGACAGAAACTAGCTATGGACTCGATGCCTTCTTTGTTTACTCTTCTTTATTATTATTTACAATTTTTCAACTAGAATTTGTATGTATGGCATTAGGTTCACCACACATTAAACTATGGAAAAAAGCGCAAATATGGTTCGCCCGGTCCGATGATCGAACCGGGAATTTCTCGATCAGCAGTCGCGCTGATCATATATAGTTGTTTTTAAGGAAGTCTGCCTCTATGTTCGTTTGGTGGTGCATCCGTGGAACTGTGGTATATACGTGTAGAGGACGGTGCATAGGACACACGAGTGCGCGGGGGTCGTTGTGATGGTCGAGTGGAGTGAGCACATGGAGTGAAGCGATCCTGTACGACGAGGAACAATGGCTCCCGGAGAGGACAAGCCTGCGACCCGCCGGTTGTAACGCTGTACGCGGCGCCAGGAGGCACGAGTATGGCACGGTACAATGGATTTTTATCGATAAAATATGTCAATGGCTAGTCGCCGCTCGCGTGAGTGCGAAATAATCAGTTCGAGCGGCGAAGGGAGGCCGTGGCTCCGTGAAAGGAACGTCAACGGCAGCCGCACCTGAATGAGACGTGACAGGATGTTAGCTTCGAGCATGTAAATTTATCAATTGATTTGTAATGTAACATTTAATAGTTAATCTGATTACATGTACGTAACAAAATGTACATACATGTAAAATACAGAATATATCTTATTGTATATACTATATAAATATATTGACGATAAGGTTATGTATTATTATATATTATTGAATAACTGAGAATCCAACTATTACGTATTCCTCTGTTTTCACTTAAGAGCTATTATGAAAGAAGAAGAGGCACGCTTGATATTTGTACATCAATTATAAGGCATGTAAAGATTGAGATAATTATTAACACTTCGTGTTTCGTACCTATCCTGTAACGTACTTAGCGTCCAACACAATAATAATGATAATCATCGGTCCGTCGTCGATGTGAACATTTAAAATAATTTCTTCATAAAATATATTACAATGTACTTTACTTTCACATATAATGATATAATGATAAAGACGGAAGTAATAAAAAATACAACAAGCAACCTTCCGCTCACCGACGTGGAAACCTACGTAGCGGGAAACCATGGTGCCACCGACGGAGGGGATGCACCGGCCGCCGGGCGGGCGGGGTGCGCGCGCTCGTCGTTAAGCGGATGTTGTTACGTGGCCCTGTTTAGTTGAGCGAACGTTGGGGAGGCGGTGAGGATCTATGTACCTTCACGTACACACTTAGGTTTCGGCCGTTTCGTCTAAATGTTTGTTACAATATGGCGCAGTAGTCGCTGCGTGCGCGTATGGAGGTCATCAGGACTGTACTGATGCAGAGGTTTAGGGCGCAGCGCTCGCTCTCTGCTTACTGTGCTAGGGACTTGGCGTAGGAGATATTTAAAATTAAACCCGGATAGGGTTGAAAGTAAGCGGGTTATCACGAAAAAACGTCCGTGAATTAAGTCGGTACATACTTCAGTCTTTATTCATATTCTTAAGCGTAAACTTTATAAGCCCCACTCCTGCTCTCTCCGCTGCTGGAGGACTCTTAGAGTGTACTCGTTCACGCCGCTCCAGCGCGCTTCGGCGGAGCTCCGAGTGGGTGGCGGAGTCGTGTGGTGAATGTTTTGCAACAGCTGGAATGATATCGGTCGAATATTAATATTAATATTATAATAATCTACCACATTGGCGTACACAGTGTTGTGTAGTGTTGTGTACTGGATGTATTAGCTATAACTGTGGCTCGGTGCGGCGACGACCGGGGGCGGACGGTGGAGTGCAGCTGTCTGATGTTGTCCTCGGCATATGTGTGTATGTACGGGCATCATGTATTCCTTGGCGCGATCTAAACGTTACTGGTACAACGCGGAAGTGTTCCTCTTCCGCGATCACAGGCGTGATGTTATGTGAAATATTAAATAAAATTGTATTTTTAAACTTTCATGTCCACAGTAATGGTGTTTTCCAAGTCGGGGTCATATCGCAAACATACTGATTAGTACAATTAAGTTCAGTTTAAAACTCAGTTCGGATTAATCACATTTCATCGGGAATACGTAAGTGTAGTATTTATTATGTTTATTAATAATGGTCAACTAAGCCTTCATGTAAAGAGACTAGACCTCGATAAGGGCGGTGCGGTTATGTACCTATATATTGTACAACTGCATTGTTCTTTACAATGTTCACTTAAACGTTCCACTAACAATCCTTGAAGCCCTGCTACGGTGAAAGTAATTTAAATAAGCTCTCCATACGAAAGCTTCACAATGCGAGCGCCCGCGGAAGCTTTCATAATAGCACTAGACTAGACCATTGTTGCATCTCGCCTCGAGTAGCTCCTGTCGGGTTGGACTGAACAGATCGGAGGCCGAGACGCCGGGTCGTAGTTCTCGAGGCGGTGCCAGTTTACAGGTAGATACGAGTTTGTAATTAAATTTTCTTGTCGTGTATAATAAATGTTGTAATGAGGATAAAACATTACTCTCAATACGTTTGCGGTAGTTTGTTTCTCTACACACCGTTACTTGATCCTTAAGTAGACAGAGACAATGTTACAGCTTATGAACTACTCATAAAGCATATTTATATATTACATACGTACTTTTTAAAAATTCAAACACAGGAGCGACATTTATGTGATGAGTACACAATGCTAGAATCGCCTTCACGACGACCGACTCTGCACTCAGATTAGCTTATTAATTTGAATATATTGTATTCGTTAATATAACAACAAACTACGCTTTATCGTTAAAAGTTTTCATTTATATTTTATAGTGTTCGAATATATTTACAACGCTGTGAAAATGGTCCGTTTAGTTGTTAATTATTTATTTCTCCTCCATTGTTATCAGCCACATTTATGAATTTGGTAAATCGATAACGCAACTGGTACGATATACTGCCACGGGCCTCTAATATATCGTTCGTTGTGATATGGTATGGTGGAGGCGTCGTATGGTATGGTGGAACGCCGCACGGCTCGCACGCGACGCCGCCCGCGCAGCCGTGCGTGCGCCGCGCGCCGGCTGCACTGCGCTGCCGACTGCGCCCGGACCGCTTTCGCTTCCCTCACCTTGCACATGTAGAGCATGTATCGCGACCGATAGATATATGTGGCACGCGGTGCGCTCTGCCTACCTTGCAAGCGATCTCACGTGATTGTATAATAATATACATATATATTGAGCAACCAACAGCCTATCTCAGAACAATACACCGCATGAAGTTGCTATACGTCAGTCATAGCGTTCTGGAACGGCTACATACGAGTACCTACAAGTCATTATGAAAGCAACACGGCATGTGCTCACGGCACTCGTGCCTGTTGTACCATAAAAGATGTGCACGAGTACTCCACTAAATACAACAATGAAAATAAATTTAGTAATACAATAATATAAAATATCTTATTGAATATCCATTTCATGTGATTAATGTCGGATATGAAACAGAGCGAACTATAAATTACAGTCGACTATTGTTATTACTCGTACAATCGTGACGTCATCACGATGTGACGTAGCGCGGTCCCGCGGTCCCGCGCGGCACCGACAGCCCGTAGCCGCGGCGGCGCGCGCAGGCTCGCCGGCGTGACCGATTAAATTGACGGACGGCTTCACTCTCCGCGCCGGTGTGTGTGTCGCAGTGAACCATGGAGCTTATCGCTTCGATTATATCATGTTGGCACTGTATGCTTATATTGACGTGTGTAATAAATGATGCAGATTATGTTTAATGATAGGATGTAACAAAAAGGATATTGCACTCGTATTTTTACTTATAATTTTACATTTGTCGTCGTTGTATTTTTGTTAAATGTTACACAAGTATGTGTCTAATTTTGTACTCAGTGTATGGCAGTACTCAGATGTACTGAGAGGCAGACTTAGAACCTATTCCAATGTAGGAGGTAAATGTAATAGGTAAAATACGCGAGTGTAGGTACTAAACTGCTCTGCCTGCCTCTTCGGGAATTGTAGGCGTGACCATGTTTCCTTAATACATCTCTATCTCTATAGTAGGTATGGACCTAATTATGTACTGACTCATTTTATTTTATTCTTATTATGATTTATTGTAATTTTATTGTAACTTTTTTATTATAATTATATTATGAATATGCCACAAACGAATCGTTTTTAAAAAGAAGTGAAGAGGAAAGAGATATTATTGGAGGTCACTGCGTACGCCGCAAAGCACGTGTGGTGATTTATAATATTTAGTATTATTACATGAAGTATGTAATACTGTCTTGTTGGTCGTGTTGGTCGCGACTGCCGATCGGGCTGTGCCCGGTGTACGGCAATAGGCTCACCATCTATTTCATAGTGGGACGTAACGTAACTGGTGAAACGTGGGTGTGTTCTCAATTCCTCTGCCTACCACTTCGGGGATACCGTTCGATACATTGACTTGAGTGATACATTGAGTGTATCCAAAGTCCTAGCTACTCCAGCTATCTCAAATAAATTGTGAGATAAATTGTTTTCAGTTTAACTTTGCAACACTATCGGGTGTCGGTCCCCGTTAGAGCACTTGTACACGCGACGCGAGCACAGACGCTACCCGACTCGCATCGCCGTCGCCATTCGGCTCACGGCGTCCGTACCCGCACGGGTGCTGGCGCGGCGGCTCGGCGCACCGCTGCAGCCTAGTACAGTTGTGAGACGAGCGGCGACGCTCGAGGAATGCTGCCGTTTCGCAAGCGGCCGCGTTCAGCGCGCGCGCGCCGCTTGCCTTCCTGGTTTTTGCAGTTTAGGTCCTTACTTACACGTGCGCCACTTTATGCAATGTATAATGATATGTTAATAGTTTAACGTACGTCTGGTTACCAACACACAGTCCATCTCCAAGCGTTCATTGTGTGTATTGTATGTATATTCTGTGTTTTCTAGGCTTTAATCTCCAATCTTTTTCGAAAGGCTGATTAGTTTCGGACCTGTTCGAGATCCTTCTTCAAGTATTTAAGCCGATCGCCGCGAAGATTTCTCTTTGTGTATACGATAAAAGACTGCCGCTTAGAATGCATCTCATACATCATCGTATTTATTATTAAGTATTAAAGATAGGTTCAGTATTTCATGTGAAGTATTTCTTGTTGGTTTACTGTATATGATTTGCTTATAACATTATTGCTTACCTAGGTAATGGTTTTCTTGTGGCACTTATTCGTGTGTGCAAAATAAATTGCATTCAGTTGTTGAATAGTTTTTGAACATTTACTTACGGGTGTTTCTTGACAACCGTTAGGTTTTATTATGTCATCACGCTAAGCCCCTCATGGGGTAGGCGAAGAATGTCGAATATCTCTAAGTCTCTATTCTTACCGCTAATTTAGCGACATCTATTAATGTTTTTATACAGCCAACTTTAGGATTTCATGACCTTTTTAAAGCAAAAGTATGATGAAAACTATGCATCGTTGAGAAGAACTATCAACTAAGTTTACTGAATAATTATATTTGAGCTAAGCACCAGTTGCCACCAAAAAATTCAAATTAGTTTCGCTGCTCGCGCGCCAGTTGGAGCGATATTGCATTCATTAGCATAGAGAAGTAGTAGGTAGCTATTAAGTTGAAATATCAATATATAGGTACTATTTGATTGGTTCAGATGATCTGTAGGTACCATGCGGATGCCCTACTAATGATTACGATTTTTAGTAGTTCATTGGCAGGGTACGGATACGATATGGATACGAGCCGCAATTTTAGATATGGTTGAGGCGTTAAAAGGGATACCTGTATTCAGCTGTGGATGGACAAAATTTGCTGATTATGATATCCGCATATATTTTCCCTAATCGACGTCTCCCTCTCCGCAGATGCAGAACATAAACAACATAGTTATGTTCCCCGTGGACAGTCTTCTCAAAGGTGACCTCCGAGGGGTGAGAGGCGACCTCAAGCGGCCGTTCGATAAGGCGTCCAAAGACTACGAGTCCAAGTACCTGAAGATCGAGAAGGAGAAGAAGTCGCAGGCGAAGGAGGCCGGCCTCATCCGCAGCGAGGTCACGTCGGCGGAGATCGCCGACGAAATGGAGAAGGAGAGGAGATTGTTTCAGTTACAAATGTGTGAGGTGAGTCGTGTACGACATGCACATATTAAGTGTTACGTCGCATACTGATTAATACGAACTCGATAATACAATCGATAACATATACTCAGCGTTAGTACAGTCTAGCTATATTATATATGTTATATACTAGCAAGTCGTAGGATGTTATAAGACTCAAGTGTCACGATGTAGAGACCGCCCGTTATCTACCATTCACCTTGACCAGACGTGAAAGATCCTTGTCGTTTAATTAGCTAATACTAAAAACAGAATTCTCACATACTAATCATGATTTTTATTACGAACAAATATTGTGAATTTTCTTAGTAGCTCTTAAAGTTTTATATGTAGCTATTAATTTTTAATCGTTTCTTACAACGACATTGTGGTATTTACGATCATTTCATTACTATCATACATCCTTTTTACTATAAAATTGTACTGTAATTTTACTGGGCAATCTATCGTCGTTGGTCGGCTCATCAATTGATAATTACATATTGTTGCATGTAATAAACGTTAATACTTATTATAATAATAACTTCAATTCGTTAGAATCGCTTAAAGGGTACTTATAAATTCTATTTGACTTTCGAGTTGGTCGGGAGTTTTAAGGGTTTTTTTATAGCTAATCCATTTTATGTTAATACGCAAGCCTTTTCAATTCAACTTTAGATTGGTATAACTCATGAATAATTCAAGCATAAAGTTTATTTACGATGGGGCTAAATGGGGCTGTGGAGCAAATTGCTAAAAATAAGCTTATCATTTTTGTATTTCGGCATTCAGTATTTCATATCAAAATTGGCTAAATTTATTTTACTAGGTGCAGTTATTGGTTGATTGATATACTTCATCTTATATCTTCATGATTATGTGTCAGCTTCAGGGACTTAGTACTGACCTAGTTAAGTTTCCATCTGGTTTTCGGAGCTGACTGCCCCCTAACATTAGCGTGTGTAGCCTACCAAATAAGACGGTGCTGCCACCTAGGCGACAGTGCTTCCATCTGTTGGATAATAATGGTTCTGGTAGTTACAGTGGAGGATACTCGAGTGGGGATATTAGCTGTATACAAACCAAGCGTCACACGATGTGATGGTCGTGGAAGTCCACACTGCTGTGTAGTTAACATGTTAGATTTTGTCCACTGAGTGATATATTTTTGCAAATCGATTTTTCATAATTAATCAACTCTTTTATCCTTTCATTGTTTGTTATCAGTCTCCTCTCAGAAAGAGAAAAAATATGGCCAGAGTTTACCACGCTGTCTAAGCTCATATTGGCCGAGTACTCATTAATTACAGAATGTTATGGAGTACTCTAATGTTTCAAGTTTCTAAGAGATGTTTTCCTTCACTGTCAAACAAGATATTAAATATTAAAACGCACGATTAAAACGCAAAGAGGGGCGCGCCAAGGCCAAGTTAAACCCAGGACCAACGAACAGACAGGGATACTGATTTTTCAACCACTAAGCTAACATTGATTTATACATTATAACTATCTAAATACTGCTCGCTTCCAGTCCAACAACTTTCGGAGTCCTCTCTCGTCCACATTTTATCAGCCGCCTTCCGCTTCGTTCTGCGGTTGTATTATTTTTAGTTGCATCCGATAACACACAGTAGCCGACACTGCTCGGAGCTACTATAAAATTATTTAAGTACCTACCTTTGCACTGAAATAGTACTGTTCAAATTTGGGATTGGCCCGCTTTTACATATTTGACTTTTTTAATGATTAAGGAAATAACTACCCTTTCGCTAAGTATTTTTATTACACAGTGCAGCGTAAATGATGTAATAAAAAGTTTATATTATAAATGTAAAATAAATAGGAGTCATAAGTTAACTGATTCGTTTGTGGTGTATTTGGCATGCGCGACTGGCGATGGAGAGGTTCTGAATTCAAATCCTGCATCAGGCACTATCAGATTTTTAACTTTGATTTTCTACTGGTGGCTCGGAGTCTGGACACATGCCCGATGAATGGCAATAGGCTTATCACCTATTCCATAAACGTAAACGTAACTGGTGAAACATGGGATTGTACTACACTCCTCTGCCTACCAGTTCGATAATTGCCGGCGTGATTATGTTACATTAATATATATCCCCTTACGATGCGAAGGTATTTCGCAATGTACATATGCACGTACACTAAGCTCGATCTCCAACTCTTCGCGAACAAACTGAATTCAAACGGAATATTAATAGATTTAATAATAAATGTGTCCAGGCCCGGTCGAGTGCACAGTGCACTGGCGCGGCGCAACAGCGCAATGCAACGGAATATGATTTATCTGAAAACAGATAAATCACAAAGTCAGCGCCGTATCGCGCGATAGCGCTCCACGTCGCTACAATAGGTACAACGCGCTGAAATTAACTTGGTATTTGCGAGAAATACGTTCAGTCAGTTAATACGATAAAGTTTGCTGATGATAAGTACTGTTGAATTTTACGATTCATGTTTTTTACCTTATTCAAGTCTTATTTTATCGAATATCATTCAAAGGTAAAAACCGCTCGTTTTCGACTTAAGCGGGGTCGTTCGATGAGCGAGCGACGCAGTGTCTACCGCTCCCGCCTTCGACGCGACAGGACCGCGCTCTTACGTCGTCGTGCGAGTTGCCTAGTTGACTTCCGCGTGTTATGTACCCATTCGTGTTCGTGGCAGTATAATATGAATACTAAAACATTTTAAGCTGCATATTTTACTGACTTACTCGTGTCGCTGTTACCATGATAAATGTCTATTTATAACTAAGTAATTGTATATTTATTAGCTGCATGACTTACACCAGATAACAAACCCGATTAAATGTGTTCCGGCTAAATGCTAATTCGAATCTACTGTCTCTGGCTCAGCAGTCAAGTTCATCAAACATTAAAATAAAGCGGCATGTATTTTTTTAATTTAACGTCGTTTATTACCTTTTATCTTATCATTGTGTATTTGATATAACATTGAAACAGAAACTGGAACATTAACAACCTGACCGAATCGACCTGACCTATTGGATGTTGTGTTGTATATTTTTTAGTTCGTTAGCCAATATACGTACCTTAAAATTAGTTAATGATATTTAATAATTATTCAACTTAAGGAAACATTCATTTTATATAATTATGGATGATATACAGCTAAGCTAGTTGTAGCGAGCTGATCTTTAATCAGTATAGTGCTTACACACTTACCACGAACATTAATCGCTTTCCCGGACGCATTCAGATGAGAATTGTATGAACATCATTCATACTTACACACTATATCAACATAAGCTTGGTGCATTATGATAGGACAACTCAGACATGTTAGAAAATTTTAAAAATATGTGTGAATACCAAAAATTTCAAGTCAACAAACCTAATCAAACTGCCCGACTCGGTGTTCGAACCCGGGACCTCTCCACCAGTAGCCGCTCGAGCAGAGATAGTCAATTAAATATTGTTTTTTTATATATCAATGAATGGTCATCCAACAGCTACAGCTAACGATTGTTGCTATCTAGAAAATGGCCGCGCGAACTCGTTAATTGTTATCGGACGCGGCGCGGGAATGCACATACATACGTCACGCGTAACACATTAGCGTACGGCCGAGCGGGCCGCCGCACTGTTGGTGTACGTAGCTGTGGGGCAACGCACGGCCTGC
>DWEI01006295.1:0-10197 GCA_018245875.1 Mysoria ambigua | reverse complement strand
ATAATGAAATTTTTATTATTACTAATTTTCGCTAATTAATATTACTAATGAAATCTAATATACTTAAAATGATTTTTCAATCACCCTTTCCCCCCCCCCCCCCCCTCCCTTACGTGTATCGCACTAATGGCATCGCTATTTTCGAATACCTCGTATTTACATTGAGCCAAGATTGTAAGCACCTAGCGACCAGGACATTGGGTGCAAGTTTCGGACATACACCTGACTGATAACAGCTGATAACGGCTCGTTTCACTTTAACGACTTAGAAATCATCGTTACCGAGCTATCTGATTGCCTTATCGAACGATATTCGTGTCGTGTTCATTTCTAAACAACAAAGTGAGTATTTTCAAATATTATTTTTGCAATGAAAAATATATGTAGCGGTTCGCAGATTTTGTTTAAGTGTAATGGATAATTATAAAAGTTGACAATAGTGTTTTCATGGTGGTTTTTATTCAGCCGTGTATTTATGAACCGTGACTAGATGGCGCTGAGGCTCTTCTAATTGTATTCCGTTTAATGGCCTGTCTTGAAATTTTGCATACGAGGGCGATTAATCACTAACTTATTCTACTATACCTATATGTGCTTGCCAGCCACTCGTAAATTGTTTAAAATTTTATCATAATAATCCGCACTACGTACTGTTTATCTGTTTGATAGAGCGTTAATGTATATACATTCTTGTGCACTTAATTTCTTAATAATAAGCAACAATATGAAACGTTCCTTTGTTTAAAGTAACAAGACCTTCCCAGAGTTTCAATGTTCGTGATGTGTACTTTACAAATTTTTTGAATTCCATTGCTTCTCCTCAAATTTCATTGAGTAAGGTATTACGAACGCCACGAGCAATGTAACGTACATTTAAGATCCGCTAGATTGTCGTCAGTTGACGCCGACGCTAGTAATTGCCTTAAAAAACTCTGTCGTTTATATAATTCGACGAACGGTTCAACCATCGATTAACGATCGCTCACCGATTAAGACCGTTTAAAGCAAACCACTTTGTAACGTTTGACTGGCCCGTTGGTTCAGCGGTCAGTGTACCTGTCTGTTGCGTCGGGGGTCGTGGGTTCGATTCTCATCCAGAATAAATATTTGTGTGATGAACACAAGTATTTGTTCGGTGTTTGGGTGTAAAAAAAAACATATATATCTATTTAGGTATACATCCATATGTGTATATGTAATTTATCAGCCATCTGGTTTCAAGATATTTATTTATTTATTTATTTCTTAACTCAAAATTCAAACCGTTTCTTCATGTTTCGATCGTCGTAATGATTTTCTTCTTTAACATTTAAAGAGTAATATTGAAATACAATAAGAAATCGTCCATAACTATTTGACTTATACATTGTATAGAAAAGTGCATGGTTTCTGCAGTTTCGACAGATGATAAATGTCGAATCAAAATGAACGATTTTATTCAACCGCGCCAACACTTGTTGTAGTGTATTTTGTCATAATGAGTATAGAAAACACTGAGTTATAGTTTAGCTCGTCTCTCTTTTCGTGCGTTTTTATTTATTTCATATTTCATTTTTTTTATAGGAATACATACTAAGTTATTGTATATAATATGTTAGAGAAATATTACATTCCTCTGCTTTCCTCTTCGGGAACTACAGGCACGAAATTATGTTTATACTGCTATTACGTGGGTCATTAAATAGTACGTAAAAATAGTACCAAAATGTCTTCGAATTGTTTTTAGTAAATATAATAATTTAAACAAGATGTAGAAATGTTAAAACGCTAGAAAATAAAATAGTAACGCAGAAACCAACGCACATTATTGTAAAATATGCTTTATCTTGTCGCAACTCTAATAATTATTATAGCAAAATAAAAACATAATTGGCAATATGATTCGTGTTTTTGAACATATAAAATACAAGCAGTCGTGGCCGAGCGGTTAAGGCGTCTGACTAGAAATCAGATTCCCTCTGGGAGCGTAGGTTCGAATCCTACCGACTGCGCAGTGCTCTATGCAATTCAAATGTTTTGCTGTTTTTTGATTAAGCATGAAAATACATAATATTATGTGATATTTTTTAAAGTACCAACTTACAAAATCGAATATGTTTTTGAAAAAAAATTTTCTGCAAAATATAAATTTGTTTTTTATGAAATAATAAAATATTAATGTTGATAAAAAAATTACGAGTGTGATGATGAAAAAGATAAAATGTAAAAGTGATAAATAATGAAAAAGCAGGCCAGAACTTTAAAATATTATAAAAAACACAGTAAGCATGCAATAGGTGATCTTATCGCTATAGTAGCGATTTCTTCTGGACGACCTATATATGTGCATTAAAGGAAAACAATTTAAGACCAAAGACGGAAGGATGCGCAGAAGGAGGGAAAACTAAAAGACAGATTACGACCCCATAGCATATAGAAGATAGCGAATATCAATCTAATTACGTAACAAATTAATATTATGAAAACTCATTCGTTAAGCGAAAGAAAGATTGCTTACAACAAGCCTAACGAGAGCCCCATTGATCGGCGGGAAGATGGCGGCGCGGCGCGGCGCGGCGACTCTCATTAGTGAGGAATCGGGGATGCACGTGCGTCGCCCGCGGCACGGCGTGGCCGCACGGCGCGTAGGGTTGCGACACTGGTCGGTATCCAATCTCCGGCGGTAAACTGATTGGACGATATTGCAATTTTACCGCAACCATTATACACGGTAAAAATAACCATCAATAATCTGTTTTCTGTTTAGACACACGATTTAACAACACATATAATTACAAGTGTAGTTTTTTTTATTTAATCTATTTATAAAGATTTTCTTTCGCTTTATTTTTATCTATGTGTACCGGCAGTAATAATAAAAATATCTAAGTCCATTATTAGGGAAAAAACTTCAATAGATATGAGGTACCCTGGGAGAGATACCGGGTTTTAATGGAATTCTACCTCATTAAACTCGTTTTTTCTTACATTTTCTTTTAGTGAAGTTTAACCATAACCATAACCAAAGTGACACTTAGTCGTAACTATTAAAACGTGTGCACGAAGTTACGTTAGATAGAGTAAGTATGATTAAAGAATATAAAAAAGCCCGATGGGCTTGTACTAAAACAACACGATGTTGAATAAAATCGCAATTTGTGTTCGAAATGAAACACTAAGTCACATTAGCGCCGGCCAACTGGCGCCCCTGCGAAACAACCTTTAGTCATGGGATTACGAGTGCGCACCAGGGATTTAAGGTTTCATTACTTGCCAACTCTCCCTCCGACACTTGCCCCTACCACGGTGGCTAGGGTGATAGAAATGTGAGAAAACTCGATCGTTTTATATTTACACTAACATGTAGAGTTTAAAGAATGTTGTATTGCAAAATTGTTAGCTACTCATCGCGTGTTTTATGTTCTATTTGTTAAAAAAAAATCCAGCCCACACATTATATCTTAGAAACCTCTTTAGTTATACTAGATATAGTTACTCACGGAAAATATTACCAAGGTAAGTAACAATAATTTAATCTATTCGTAGAACAAAAAACTTAACCAAGTTTTAAATTATTTCATACTCAATACGCTTGCTATAAAGGAATAAACTAATAAAGAGTGCAAAACAAAAAAATATTGAAATATAAATTAAACATGAATACGAAATAATTATGAGTTTTTTTTGTCAGAATTAAATGCTACACACTCCAGTGGTACGGCTATGAAAACCTCCCGTAGCCATAGAAACGTGAAGCTATAGAGTCAAATTGGGGGTCCTAGGGGGAGAGGCGATGCGAGACCTCTAATGTACAAATATTGCGGACGGAATGAATATCTACATCCCTCTGCTGTGCGAGGGTGGAATATCACGTTTTGATTAAGTCCCTATGAATGTATGGGGCACCAAATTCGTCCAGACAGCGGAAGTTGAAGATGGATTGCTTGATTATTGCACTGATTTTATTCACGACGTGTATGCGTCTTATCATTTTACATCAGCTCACATCGCGTGACGTTTATTTCACATCACATCGCATCATGAACGTGACGTCACGTAGAACGTCCAGTTCATTACTACGTTACTGAACTAGACGTAGGCACAGGAGTATTCTACACTCCCACGATTCACCAGTTACGTTTACGTCCCATTATGGAATAGGTGGTGAGCCTATTACCATGCATGGAGCATACATCCAGACTAAGAGCCACTACTAGATAATCTATATTAGGCAAATCTATTATTGCCCGACTCGCGAATTGAACCCAGCATCTTCCCATCTTTATTCGTGCTCTCAACCAACACGACCAACGTAGCAGTCAACATAACATGTATGCAATTGTAATAATTAAGAATACATTTTTTTACTTCACAAATATACGTACTCGTACATATATCTTGCCATCGTCGGGAAGCGTTTTAATATCTATTATTTAATATATGTATTACATGATATTTCCTTATTCAAACGAAAACACATAAAAAATACAATATTCTTCCCTATTACCCGTCTGTTCTTATCTATACAGATTGGAATGTACAAGTACCAATAACGTTAAAAAATATTTACACGCAAAACTGAACAGTTGTTCGTATTCCAAGCAATTCCGAATCCAGCCCGTCCCGAGTGTCTCGCTAATACTGCATATGGCGCTGCGCACTGCAATCGACAGACACCCAGTGACACGTGACCTCCGAATGTTCGGGGAGTCCGCTATCCGTGTAACGCGTTCACTTTGACGCGAAGCGTTGCGCGGACCAGGTTATACCGGCCGATATTCTAATGCTGTGTAAGGGCGGAAAAAGTGACGCAATGCCATGTGCACGCATTAGGGCCGATGAGAGACACGGACGCCGGTCGCGTCGCCAATTAGCCAACGCAACTGGTCGATCGTGACATCGTCATACGCGTGCTGGGCAAGTTGAGACACGAGAGCGATTTGCCTCCGCTCGTCAACGTCGGCCACCGTTTAATTATTTCAACAAAATTGAACAGTCCATTTGCTATTACTCATTATGTTCGTGTTCAAATGTATATTGACTAAGACTCGCTTATATTGACCAAATCGACGCATAGTGCATACAGTTGACGATGAATTCGGAAGTTTGTTAAGATACCTATATGAATGGAGTGATATGACCTTCATTGAGTGTATGTACATACCTTATAATGAATAAAATAATTTGAATTTGAATTTGATAAATGTCGAAGAAGCGCCAAAGTCCCGATAGAATCGAATTATATATTTGTTACGTTGCTCTAAGCCTACACCGTAAGCATCTATGCATTCATGTAATAATAATCATCATATTGACCGGTTTAAAGTTTGTTTCTTAAGATATCCCGACGAATTCCCTTTCGGGACTTTGCTAAAACCGACCAAGGTTCATCACAAAATACCTAGGTTATATCTGTAACAGACAATCTATACTGAAACGAACCATCTGAGTTACGCCGGTACATATTTTAATATTTCAATTATAATTGACATTTTCTCTTTGAGATTTCAGTAAAGCTTACTGAATACACCTCGAGTGCAATTTTAATGCCATATACACGTAGTTTAATACTTCCTTACGACGATTTTCTCAGACGAAAATCACCGCTAATTAAACGTCATTATCAACCGTTTTATTATCACACTGTTGCAAGTAAGTCGACGAAAACGTGTACTCCTACATGGACTGTGATGCACCATCTGATAATAAAATCACCGACATACTCAACGCCGACGGTATTCTAAGGTGTTGTTGCTTTGATATCTGACGCAACGCGGCCGGAGCGGGCGTCGACGCCGCACATGTCTCGCGTCGACCTGCCGACGCAGCGGCCGGCCGGCGCCGGACAGTCGACACCGTCGCCCCCGGCGAACGCATATTTCCGTGTACCTCCCGCCAACGACACGTTTAAATACGTACCTATAGTATACGAGTACTTAAGTGTACTAGTGTTAAGTATTCTAGTAATCTTTTGTTTATTAAATTCTTCTTTTCTTTTTTCCTTTAATAGAATGTTTTTGTGTATGCTTATAAACAGACCTGGCAATAATACATTTGGGCAAATCCTCTTTGGTGAGCATGGGGAATTATGAGCATCTACTAATGGTTTCCCGAATGACATAAGACTTGAAGAAATCAATAGTCAAGAGAAGCTACTTCGAAGCTGGCAACGCGTGGTAGCACTACCACTCATCATCAGGTGACTTTCTGCCTGTTTGCCAGTATAAAAACAATTTTGCTCTTAACCGTACTTACTTAACCCTACTTGCCAGTATAAAAACAATTTTGCTCTTAACCCTACTCATTCTAAACGACCTAGTGCCGTAAAACTTAAATAGGATTAACGATGACGATAAGAGTAGATCCTCATTGCTTATTTCACCCAATTGGTACAACAAACATTTTAGTAGGCGTACAGAAATGACGGACGTCGAATGAATCTCTCGTGCCTTATGTTTGACGTTCCCATGGCCGTCCCGCGCACTTCACACCTCGATGTATTTCCGTACAGATCTATGTATGGTCGTTGGTAGTAAACTTCCACCAATACGTCCATTGACTCTATGTATTTTAATAATAATAGTTTTATTTATTTCAGGGGAAAAAACCCATCATGTACCCATTCTGATGCAAGTAGTCAAAGTTGCACGATTATGTCTCTCAAATGTATTCACTTTTAACGTGGGTTGTAAAAGTTCCACGAGTATGTATCGCATATGTTTTTATTATATTATCACGCACGATCCCTCACAGGGTAGCGAGACAGCATCGAACACGTAAGTATCTTTATCCTTACACACCTCGCGTGGTTTCTCTATGTTTATATTTCGCAAACATACTATTTGCCAATAGATATATAATTTTTTGTATAATGTATTTATTTTAAAAAATATCTCCCTTTACATACAGTCAGAAATCATTATTTCAGTATACATAGCAGCAAATAGTTGTGCCATTTCAGCCACAACCATACAACCAGGTACTAAGTAAATGTGTTTGTTGACAATAAAGTTGGGTCAATATTTTATGAGTTAAAAGCAATTTCTGATTTTGTGTTGGACAAATACGTGGTTAAAGTATTTATATTAGTAGGAGCACTTATTATTATTATATATTCACGCCAGGCACCTTACGTGGAAGTCAGAAGAGCATTAAATATCAAATAATGCTATCTTTAACATTTTCTATACACTATAATATACTACATAATTATCTATCTATTTGGTATATAAAAACCTTTATATACAATGCGTAACAAAATACGATGTTATGTCACTAAGTATATAGGTATATCTTCGACTTGTGTATAGGCATTGCAAAACTTTTGATATCAATGCAATTATAATAAATCTACTATTATATGTATATTCGCAGAATTAGTTACGATAATAAACCGCTATTTTTATGGAATATTTCTATATGGAGTACATCTTATCTTAGTAAGAACTAGGCACTTAAGAGTTAAACATCACCACCTACCTCAGTGATCTCACTTCAAACACACAATGCTAAAGTGTTCGACGGTAAATGACAAAAACTCAATGAACTTCTTAGAACTCTCCGCTTACAATGTCCTCACGATTCTTTAACTCTTTGTTTAAACTTTCAAAGCTCACTATTACCCGTTTAGCTTCTTTGTTTTATTTTTATAACACTTTCAAGTGGTAAAAACTATACAATGCTACGAGTAGGTAGGTGAGTCTGTACTTATTGTATTCTGATTCAACAGGTCGTTACATTTACAACGATATATTGTATGTCCAATATTGTAAGACTGACGTGCAACTGATATAAATATTTGGCCTCATACATACAACTGATTAGAATATTAACTGGAAATGCCAAAAAAGTATAATATAGTTACTGATATATGTATTTATAACATAGAAATATTTTCAAATTCATGTAATTAGTCATCGTGTGCATGGCTGATTACAATGTGAATAGAAGAGCTATGTTAAAAGCAACTAAAATTTATTTATCAATGTTAAAATTCTTCATAGAATAATATACTAAATATTATTGCAATTTGTTTAATTTTATCCTTTTTTAGTTTTCTCCTTTATCATTACAAATAATAAATTACTGTAAATTTACAAAATAATTTTTGACTTATGTAAAAAAATGTTCGTCATGAACCATGTATATGTGTATTATCTAGCTAGATATACTCATATGTTTCTGCCCACCTTAAGTAAAACAAAAAAATCTTCAAATGAATCAAGTAACCTCCATTGCTAATTAACGACTAAATTCTTCTAGCCAGCGAAAATATGAAAACAGAATTTCCATTGATATATATTTATATGTTTGAACAAAAAGAAAAATATATTTTATAGCTTCGTATTCTATAAGAAACTGTCATAAACTTGTATTTTTACGAGGGAAGATGAAATCGGAGAGGATGGACTGTTACGACAGCCGCAGGCGACGACGTGTTGATGGCTCGTGGTACCTTGTCGCATTAATTTACGATACATAATGTTCTTCGTGATATGTTTTATAGTATAAAAAATAGTTCTGGCTGCGGAACAGCGGGATATTAGAAAATAAACTGCTTATTTTAACAGACGCGTTCTATTTTGGAGTCAAATCTGTTCGTTATTGGCGTATGCAAACGACTCGATTCAACTTTTAGACAACCAATTTAATATATTATGTAAATTATCTACTAAGCTTCTTGATAAGTTAATTTATTTTCATAAATACAATAAATTTTCTTTTTTTCTAATTAATTAATAATATATGTTACCGAATCATTCATATGAAAATGCAGTCATGGTAAATTTAAAAAAAGACCATCAAAACAAGCAGGAAATATTACGACGAAATGTACTAAAGATTATAAAAAATATCGCATCCTACAGGCATAATGAGGTTATGAAAAGAATTAAATTATAATACAACTTCAATAATTTTCTGGAAACTACTCAGAGATACATAAATTAACATTTATGTCTTCAAGTAAATACGTCGGCGACCCTCCGCACAGTGGCGCCGCGCACGGCCTTAATGCGCACTAATGAGGCCACGTGGCCAACACGCGACCTTTGCATTCAGTTTAACTATTCCCTTGTTCAGACTAATTAGTCATTGCTATACCCTTTTACGACATACTAACGAACGACTGAATAATCAATGAACTTTCAGTAATGTGAAACTATCAGGATATGAATTGGATAAACGTTGCAACTAAACTAATTATAATCACTAAGTATGTACATACTGTATGTAAGAAATTTCTTTAGCAAATTTTTCTATGGATTAATTTTACGATGTAAACATTCAAATAATTTTTATTTTTATATATGTATATTAATTCATGTTTGGGTATTTCAGTTACAGAGTCACTGGCCCTGTGGCGCAACGGATAACGCGTCTGACTACGGATCAGAAGATTCCAGGTTCGAATCCTGGCAGGGTCGCACATAAACTTTTTTTTGGAAAAAAAATTATAGCAAATTATTATTTACGTAACATTTTTTGCACTGTTGCAAAGCAAATTGTTTATATGTTATTACAATTTTTTTCAATAATAATTAGGCCAAAATAATTCACATTATTATAGCACAGCCTATTTTGACATAAAAAACTAAAATTATTAATATCATGATCACAGCAATTTCCATGCGGGGCAGGTAGAGAGCATTGAAACAATTACACAGAAATACTCCAAAATAAACGTGACTTGATTTGTTTAACTCCACAAAAAAGTACCTATATGGAACAACTCAAGAGCAGCGAACTTGTGAGTCGGGCACTTGGCGTAAAGTGACAAATATCACAGGCCACAGATAAAGCTGAACGAGTAGGTTATCACGACTTATCGTTTTTGTGGAGTAACAAAATATCACGAATGTGAAAATTTTTACAAATGTTACTGGCGTTCGCGTTAAAGTTCAGATAAGCCTACCTAAGCTCGACGAGTGATTGAACATGCGAAAAAATAGAGCTTAAAAAAAACTAGAACGAAAATATGTTTAACGCAAACCGTAATGCGTTTACGTTTCAGTTTTGTGTAATTATGTCACACTAGGTAGTGTTAAAAATAGCTGAACGATCACTCAAAGTATTATTAAATTTGAGGAAAATAAAGTCTATCATTTAAATTCTTACTAACTTTTCTGGAATACAATAGGTGTACATCATCATCATCATCATCATCATCATCAGCCTCTTGAGGTCCACTGCTGGACATAGGCCTCCCCTAATCGGCGC
>DWEI01006294.1:0-10198 GCA_018245875.1 Mysoria ambigua | reverse complement strand
TAGGTTTCGTATTCAGCTCGATTGACCGTAAAACGCTTGTTCGTATGGGGCCAGCGTATAGCAACAAACGCGTTATTCCAGTGCGCGGTCTGTTCGAGCGACGGTATTTTATTCAGCTTTAAATGTTCTATATATCGTATGTCCGCTAGAAATAGATACCTGTTACTGAATCGTTACACGTGCGTAATTCGGTAACATGCACGATAAAGTCTGCCAATCTGCACTTGGCCATCCTCGCGGACTATGGCGTTAACTAATTCTTACATATATATAAACAGTGTTACATACATACTTATGTATACATATTAGCTATCAGGATCAACAGTGCTTAATAAATGTTTAACGTATTTATAACAGTTTTCATCGTGAAATTAATTTGAATTAACAATAATTTGTTCTTATGGAATCTCGTTTGTACATTAAAATTTAAGATTATGCAATTCAATGCTAAAATACTTGTATGTAAATATGCTTTAAATCTACAGAGGAGGTTTTCGTTAATGGGACGTTAAGTAAAAGAAGCGAATTGGCTTAAGAGGTATAATAATTACGATGATATTGGAGTTAGATATTATTGAGTCTGCACGCCAAGACCCTTACAAGGTTTGCAGAGGGCAACGAGTGTTACAATAAATCTATCCTACATACATTCATCGTTCTCTTCCCACTCATACACACACATCGGTTTTGAAGACTTGTGACTCGCCCGTCAGTCACATGGATATGCAAGTCAAAAACAACATTCCATGAAAACTAAAATTCGCTCAGCGCCATAACGCTCGCACGACATCTGGAGCTCCCGTCATTCTAAACTCGCAGCCTGCGTCACCCGGGTCGAGTACGACCGGTCGACGGCGGACGGTACCCGGCATTCGGCTGTGACCGGTCGTAACAACCGCACCGGCTCAGCAACTGAGCGCCATTCCTCGTCTCACCTTGACGTGTGAAAACGGTTATGTATCGTAATGATGGCCAATATATTGTTAACAATGTATTAATTGTAATCACAGATTAGTATCGCTGGAGCGAATACGAAAAGTTACGACTGATTTCGGTTATGGATACCGCTGAGCATGTATGTTTGCTTCATTTTGTTTTTCTGCCTTTTTTAATTGTTATACATTATTGTGCGTATGTTTTCAATTGTAATTATATATCATTTTACCTTTGTTTTCTGTATTGCGTATATTTTATAACAA
This sequence comes from Mysoria ambigua, assembly GCA_018245875.1. Lineage (NCBI taxonomy): Eukaryota > Metazoa > Arthropoda > Insecta > Lepidoptera > Hesperiidae > Mysoria > Mysoria ambigua. The sequence goes on along the minus strand of DWEI01006294.1, from coordinate 8,999 downwards.
GTCATGTTATTATACATAACAATAGGCTCCCCACCTATTCCACACCGGGGCATAAACGTAACTGGTGCAGCACGGCAGTGTGCTACACATCTCTGCCTACCTCTTCGGGGTTATAGGCGCGATGTTACGTAGTTATATTATAAAACCTCAATTTCCTCTACATTTAAGAGATGAAACCGCCCTCTCTATCTAGAGGTGTGAGACTGTGACTCGTAACGTGTAGTCCGTCTGTATATCCGTTCGCAGAGCCGTGCGTTTTCCTGTATCCGGTCATAAATAATATTGACAATGCGGTCTCGCCCGGCACATAATTAAGCCGTATGTTTCCCTGCTTTCACCTGCTACATTCACAATTATTTGGTAATATTAAATTACTAACAACATTCCATAATTTCGTTTATAGCTGCGAATAAGCAGTGATAGTTAAATGACTTAAAAATCTGTCACCCGAGTGAGCGCGTCTTTACAAAATGTACGTTCTAATTTTAAATATAATTTTCAAGAAAGTTCAAGGGAAACATCTCCAGGAAACCTGCACTTCCTTGTTCTAAAAAATTGTGTAATATCCAACGTCATTTGGCCAGCGTGGCAGAGAGACCAGTATACAAACAGTGTAACGATAAAAAGGGTTGTAAAAAATGATGTTAATATATCTAATAAAAATACCACATGCGATATACACAATAATTATAACTGGGTGACGCTTGGGTTTGTTCCATATATAACCCAGCGTAAGGATAAAATCATTTTAATGGCGCAGAGTTAAAAAACCAAGAACACCTCACATCGAATGGTGAATTTCATAACAAACATTTTTCTAACAACCCCGTTGCATCAATATTTTTGCATTTTACCGTAAATTAGTTCATAATAAATTTGAAAGTAGATTTTTATGAAAATATTTCTTTTGAAACAGTTACCCCTCAAAATAATCCATTAATGATGCCACAATGTCTTCTGCTTCAAGTCACACCGTGTAATGTAAGCATTTGTTTCTTACGTTACGTTACGTGGGAATGTTCTGCATTGCTCTGCCTACCCCTTCGGGGACTACAGACAGGAGGTTACGAAGTTACGTTATACAAAACTCCCTAACATCCTCCCTGAATGTTCATCCCAACAGATGTATCGACGTAAAAAAATATTTAACTTCAATGCGGACACAGAATTTCCAACTGACCGTGTTTTCCGCGCGAAGGCAGTTCTCTCAAGGCCCACAAGGCGATCTATCGAAATTGGGCGGGAATATTACGGGGGAATAAACAAGCCACTATACCGTTTCATTTATATCGGCCATTGATACGGTCGCGAGAAGCCTTCGAGAAAGTGCGAGGCTACATTTTTGTAGGCACATGTATGGTATGTATGTATGTCTGTACGATTACAGGACGGTATAAGAAAATTTTATTTTGCACATTTCTCTCAAATTCGCGGCGCTCGACGTAATCTCGGGGATTGGGGGATCTCTCGCAACAATACATTCCCTAAATTGTCTCCATGAAGACGCAATAATTTAAAAAGGCTGAACCGCGCGCGAACTTGCGATTTCGTTTTGTTATAGACACACAAGCTTTGGGCGGTCGCGAAAGTGTTGCCAGTTATTACTGCTATTCTCCCTAATTACATACAGATTGACATAACTGTAACTATGTATGTTGATACATTGCAGCTGCAATTACAATTAGTAATATTTTTCAAAAGTCCATTTCTTGAAATTTTTTTTTTTTTTTTTTTTTTCCATTTCTTGAAAATTATTGTACGTAGCGTCTATGTAAATTTGCGTTTTGAATATATTTTACAATAACTCTTACATAATTGTAAATAACTTTTAAATCATAGGAAATCACCTTAACATCATCGTAGTTATTTAAGATGAAAATAGTTACCGTAGTTTTTGTTTATTTTTTCTCTACAAATTCATACATTGATCACATCACGCTCTAAAACTAAGATTTGAAATGTTTGAAATGCGAACAAAACCACAACAAAAGCTTGAAAAAAGCAGCTGAAACGGCAAAAATGGAATGAATTTATCTATTGTATTACAATACAATGCTCCGCCGTTAATCTTAGACGCCATTTTTACAAGATTGCATCCCTAACAAATGAATTCAGTTTGTTTCTCGGAGAAAACGCAGCGGGTCATTTCACTACGTGATATCTTGCAACTTTACTTGTGCTAGCCGGAAACTCTTATTACGACAGTAATAGGGTTCGTCTTCCGATGGTACAGCAGAATTTTTATATTTGTGCGGACAGCGCCGAGGAGTACACCGTTCCTCTGATTTCCCAGAGGTCACAGTCAAATATTTTAAAAAATCCGCGGCGGTTGGAAATAAAAAAAAAAACTTAGAAATATCACGGCGCTGAACTCTCGAACTGCGAGCGCTTCTTGTTTGCTGAGCCACTTCACCAAGTTTATGTTTCATCTTGACTCTCATTTTTTTGTTTTGTGCTATTTGCAGCTTCTTATAGAAGACAGATCAAGAAGTGAAGAAGTATTTGCTTGTAATACTTAACAATTTCTTTAGCTTTCTTCTAATTTGTTAATAGCGGGTATTCGATTGATCACCAGTTTACTGGAAGATGGGGATTTATTTATTTAAATAGTCACATTAAATATTATAATTAAGTAAACATTGTTACGACCGCTTGTACCAGACGTGTGCACCATTGTCAAGCAATGATTTGAGCATAAATCGTTTTTATTTTTAAAACTTTTTCAAGGTCATTCATTAACAAAAGAGGTTAACAAAACCTTTTTATAAACTTGGACAAGTGTTGGGGAAGATGTGAGTGTCTTCGACTGATGCACAGACAGAGTTGTAATCGGAACAAATTCTGAGTAGTGGACCTATGTGGTTGTTGGTTCTATGAAATATAAGAAAAATAGTGATTACATGCCGTGAATTTTGATACGGGATATTAAGGTTTCATTTGTGTCATTTATTTTTATGACCAGGAGGAGTATTTTTCTGCAAGATGTAAAATTGTATGTACTTATATTTGTTATCATATGTTGTTTATATATTTGCCATATTGGTGGTTGAGACTTGTTAAAAAGACAGGTAAATATTTACGAATAACCTTAATTACAAATCAAAATTCAAGCTGCTTCGGAAATAGTGGTATTTATCGAACCTACAACAACCTAATTGGTTGTATCGTAGATTGCAAAAATAATCAGTTCAGAGATTTTCTTTGATTCTCGTTGAAAGCACACGCGATACAAAACAAAGTTTTGCGTAAACTGCGTAAATAAACTCCAACATTTATCGTGGATTTGTCTTCACTGCCAGGTTCTATAAGGAAATGTAGTTTACACATCTATATTAATATTGCAAATTTGAAACTATCTTGTGTCTATCTGTGTTGAAGTTGTACCGGTAAATTGCATTAGCTTAAATAATTTTACCGAAATACGTTTTGGATAACTCGTATTTTTGGATAAGGCATGGACTAGCTCTTACAAACTCCTTGCAAAACTTTGTTACAAGGTATTGTAAGTTGCAAACGAGGTTACGCCATTTGTATAACTTGAAATTATTCAAAAAAATAGTGAATTTGCACTTTTTAGTGTAAGCGAACTCGAGGCTACGAGTACATCTCGTTTACCATCATCTGTCTATTGATTTAATAAAAAAATCAGTTGCTTTTACAAATATGTCATCATCAGCCTATACCCGTCCAGTGCTGGACAGAGGCCTCTTTAATAGCACGCCACTGAGCTCGATCTTCAGCTCTTCGCATCCCACCGCTGCCAGCCAGTGCGTATATCGTCACTCCACGTAGCCGGGAGGGGGTTTTACCTTACGTATTTTTTTTTATCTACACAAATTGAATATTCAAATTACAAATGTCAAAATCCAAATCGAGATCGCTTCCTCAACAGGAACCATGGCACCATAACCCATGGAACCAATTTTAATAGACTCCCACATATCACCCCACGGAGCACGCCCCTGAAACAACACCGTTGACCTACATCCGTACGCTTTCCAGCGGGGCGCGGCGTCGACTGGTGCCGTTCGGTGTTAAATCGACACTTCCGGCCCATGAGCGGGACCGGCCTCTTCGTTGGGTCCTGCCCGGCCCAATCGATGCTCCGAATCACTGGTCCATTCCAATACATCACTGAGAATTCTTTAATGACATATTATGTTAAAATACTTTAATCATTATATGGTTTTGAATTTTCTGAAACTGTAGTATGTAAGAAAAGAAAGGCTTAGATAGATTACAGGCATCTTTTAAAATGAAAGAATGAATGTTATTTACGTAATATTATGCCTGTGATCCCCGAAGAGGCAGGCTGATGAGTGCTATGGAAAAAGTAGTGAGCTTATTTCGGTACACCGACCAAAAATACTTTTCTTATTTAGTAATAAAATATTAAATATCTTGTTTGAATTCTTCTGTCGTTCCATAAGGTAAAAATATTTTTAATAAAGTTCACAATAGTACCAAAAACATATTAGTAGATTCCACAGACACTACTATATAACACGAGTAATCAATTATTGCAGATGATTCGCTGGATTTCGAAACAGCACACGACGTTCGTACTGATGCTAGAGCTACGTGTCTTTCTCGGTCGAAACTATTAAAACACGATTCGCATTCCGCATCGCTCTGTTATTGTATTTGACGTCAGTTCGTCACGCGCGCGTTCGTTCGGCCGACAATCCCTATAAGCCGATACGCGGACCGCAACGTGAATTTTGCAGCCGAAAATCAATTCAAAATGCAACATTCTGCATGAAACATTTGTATTGTTCGTTAATAACAGGATTTCGTTTAAATACTGACACGCGTGCTTGCAGTCGTAATATCTGTTTACCATTGGAATATGTGTTACTAGGTATTGGTCTGTTACACTTCGGACAGACGTTGGTCAGTCAGATAACAGTTGACTGCACAATGTCGCCAGTTATAGACTGACTGACCGAGTGTGGGTAAATATCACGAGCTTCGGAAAATACCGTATAGTTCAACGTATAACTTGGTGAAAATTGTTTTTTTTTTATAATAAGGAAGTAGAGGACGGGCATGCAGTCCACGAGATGTTAAGTGGCTACTGCCGCCCATGGACATCTGTAATCAACCCCAGATAAGTCGACCACAGATGCACCTCTACCCCTACCCCTGAACCCCAGATAAGTCAACCACAGCTACACCTCTACCCCTGAAGACGAAGTTGAAATGCCTCAAAAAAGTACGTCTCCCTTACCACACCCTTTTAACCAGAACAGAGCAGCGCTTAAAGCTGCTGTTATAATTCAGAGATAGATCTGGCGGTGGTGCCGCCAGAGTGGAACCACACGGTTCTAGATTGTATATGTCAAATACCCCATTAATTTTCTGTATTGCATTGCTGACAGTGACCTGAATATTCCAAGTCTCAGTAAAACTAGACGGAGCCGGGAGAGGTATCTTGAATAGTACTGATCCGACGTACACATCAACTCATTCTCCAGGAGTCATGATAGTAATATTCATATTAGGATTACGCATTCACAACGAAGTGCTACCTGCAGCGTCGATATTTTAGTAATAATAATAATACAGATCTTGTACCCCCTGAGATTCTCGGGGCGAAAACCAAGCCGAAATCTAATTCCGATGCACGCCATCTTGTCATTCTTGTTTGATCCATTGCAAAAGACTACCAATTCCTTACATCGGTTCTATGCAAAAAAAAAGTCCTACAGGTCTACAACTGTGTTCTTAAAGATTTTTTAAACAGTTTTATACGAAAATATACCGGCTCCTTAACTAATATAAATATTAAATGAGGCATTAAGCTCCACGAGTCTTACTAGGGGCAGCTGCAAGCAATATTTAGCGCATAACGGAAGTCGCCAGCCATTATGAAACTTAAGATTAACAGAGCCATTACAATCTCTGAATAAATAAACGGGCTACATTATAAATACGCTGACGTTGGCTGAATTATGAGGTAATTTTAAAAGCGCATTAAGAAATTGTGGCCAGCCGCGACTACCTACGCTGCGAGGGCATAAAACGTCATAATATTATAGTAACTTATACTTTTGCTGTCTGAATTATGGAGGTCTCAAGGCAGGACCTACGGCTTAACATTCAAATGCACAAACTTGTCAAATAATGCTTTCTACGTTGATAACTGGTGTAGCGATATATGAAAATAATGTGTAAATTTGAAATTTGAACCTTAAGAATACCTATGGTAGCCAACTAATATAACAACTCTGTATTACCCTATCGGAGTAGGAACATGCGTAGGTAGTTCACGAATTTTCACTGCGGCTGTTAGGCGTCCCAATGGAATAAAAGGTCAAGTTGGAATCACCGGAGTAAAACCTAGAACCTTTTGTTTCTCACTAGAAACACCAGAAAGTGACAATATGTGACTAAAGAAATTGATGATAACGGTTAGTGTATTGTTATTTGTTACGCGACGATTTCCATCCACTGACGATTACACACAATTATAATGCAATACGATCCGGTGTAGGTAATGGTGGAATTGGTTCAAAAATTTTAATGTTCTTAGACACGAGCGCCACTACGTCAACAGAGTACGCCAACTCGTGAATCGAGAATCGGCATCTGTCTGATTATGTGATTCACTTTTATATAGACACAGATGGTTGGATGAACGATTGTTACAATAAACGCTAATCGTTATTGATATTTATTATTTTTAATATACCATCGTGCAAGTTCGTTTGCGGGGCAGGCAGAGAGCAGCGAATGCCAAATATCAATAATCACAAAATTGGACCCTTCGACGTTAGTCACTCTCCGATCACATACGTGTCGGTTTCGGAGACTATAAATAATGAATATTGATATTGCTAACGGTTATAGAGAATGAACAATCTTGATCATTTCAAAATCGAAATAATCAAGATCCTCGCGTGTGCGCTATACGGCCGCTGAACTCGTAGAATGACATAATTTAGTACCAGATAAGAGAAACCCTTAAAACGGTTACGCTCGAAAATAGTTCAGCGGCAACTTTAATAGTGTAGGAACGTGCGCGCAAACGGATTTACGACAAAACCCGGCAGGAAAGCTCAGTTCGACGTACTTAAATTTATGATTTTTACAGTTTCTCCGTTCTCCCTTGAAATTCTTCCGCTCTCCGCGCTTACGAAAGCAATTCTTCAATATGATTTTCTCGACTTTGCAACAGTCGAAAGGTTCGTAAGTATCCGCCATTATAGCAGGCTGGCGCTAATTTAGAATAGGATAAGGGGTAATTTGTCATAATTATTGGGCCTCGGGCCTGAGGCAGGAGAGCGACGCCGGTGCGGAGCTCGCACGTTGAGGGCATTAAAAAAAGTATGTAGAGTTCCTTGTTCATTATTAAAATCCTTAGACAAGCAAGCGCAAGGAGTTATAAATGTAATAAAAAACATTTACATTTCAAATGAGCAATTTTATATGAACAATAATCAGCGTATTTCCATTCAGTGCTGGACATTGTGAATCACCTCCGCTTTTCATAAAGAAAATTGTCATTAAATGTCACTTAATAAAATGATGAAATTAAATATCCTGAGAAAACGTAGACATACTTCTTTCCAATGAGCTCCGAAATGCGTGAAATGAGCTCCGAAATGCATGAAATTTTATGTCATTCTTGTTTAATATCCTACACACCATTAAAACAACGACAAAGGATTAAAGTAACAATAATGAAAACACCGCGAATTAAATGAATTAATTTAATATTTAATATTAATATTTAACTGCTTTGTAACCGCTGCCCATAAGCTGCACTATGTCGTATTCAACGATCAATGTTGAATTGTTTTACTTAAAGTCATTTTAAGCCATTTCACTTTCACGTCAGAAAAATGATTTCTTCTACCATATCTCTTACAAATGAAAACTCGCTTTTTACTTTAATTTCAATACTATTACACGAAATATTCCGAAACACTGTTCATACGATCCAGACAGACTATATCATATATAAAGTGTAACACCACTCTACCTTACTTACTGCACCCTGTCACGTACCAAGGGATGCATTGAGCTTTATTTCGCTGGCGATATGCCCTCAGACGGGATGATATTTATTTTATTAACAACATCTCCCACCCTTTGAAAGCTCTTTCATAGAATTGTTCTTAGCTCATATTCTTATAACACACGCATGAGTTGTAAAACTTATATATACATGATTTTTCAAATATAAAAAAGTTGCAAATGTGCAAGCAGCATACAATGGCTGTATTTAAGCATTTATTTCTACTACCATGTAGTCATGTGGTGCCTAGATATCACTGTCCCAGTCGGGGCAAAGAAATAAAATATGCCTGAAAATAATATATGCCCCGCCAGGATAAGAAAGTGTTGTCAGAGGCGACTAACCCCATCCCGGAATGACCGCGTTATACCGTAGTTAACTTAGGCAAGTCTAGCCGCTGAGTCGCAGCGTAGATGATGCGAAAAGCCGCGCTCTGGGATCCCCAACCCGCGTGCCTGGCGTGAGGGTTCTAGACAAAAACATTTCAAAGCCTAAAGAAGCCATAAGCAATGGACTTAGACATGCCGATAATGATAATAAAACAAACATATTATAAGACAGAAGTCGTTGGAGCTTTGATCTGATAGACAGCAAAGTTCGTCGAAATTAACGCTCCAAAAGTAGCTTAATATCTCACAATTTATTCCTACTTCCACTGTTAATGATTACGTGCGAAATATTTGGTACATATTAAAAATATCGATGTAACGCGTATGTCTACTGGAGGCGTCAGCGGCTCGTATTGACGGTGAGTAATTACAGAGAGAAACGTGCCCTAACGTATTTTATAAAAATACATTTTATATTATATTCAGAGCAATGGTGACACAGTATAAGGAAAAAACTAATAAATGCTCAATATCACCTCAATAGAGAAATGTAAAAATACGGGAAAATCTCGCAACGAACATCAGAGGAGGCAATCATAAAATTGGAATGTTTCATGGAGTAATTTTCGAACGTAATGAAATTTAAT